>BPLR01007904.1:0-131781 GCA_021605095.1 Caerostris extrusa
TGGAGTTATAAGAATATTTTACCTCAGATATCAGTCAGTTTCGAATATAGTGGTTGTGACAAATTGCTATAATAGTTTGCTATGATTTTTTTTTTTTTATTTATATTTTTAACCGTAATATTTTTAAACTTGTACGTAATAAAAGGATTTGTTGCTGTACCATAAGCGTTTTGCGCAAGATTATTTTTATTTATTTATTTGACATTACTGATTCTATTCCAAAGAATATTTAATGCATCTTTATTTGTTTAGCGGAAAAAGGCAAAAACATTTTATGCCCATAAATCGAAATTGAAGAGCCTACCACTTGTGTTTTGCATATATAATGTGTTATTTTAGATAAAATAAATTTAAGTATGTTCTTTACAAATCTTCTACATTATTCAAGCAATTTTGCATTCAAGGTTATTATTTTACACTACAAAATAAATGTGAAAATGCATGCTCTCTAAGCTTGGCCCTTTGGATAGTAGTTAAATCTTTATAGTTAATTCATTATAGACATTCTTTGTATTAGTTACTTTCGTAAATGACGAGTCTCGATGATGATGATTGTAAGCTTTTAAGATCTATGTTAGGGTTCTCAGGTGGGATTGCAATGTTTATCTGCACGACAATAAATTGAACAGACTAACACTTTTCTTTTTGTATATATGAGTTATTTGATTGCATACAGATTTAAGTTTCTTCCATATAAATCATCTATATTATTAAAGAGAATTTACCACTTAAAGGTATTATTTTGCACCGCAAGAGAAAAGTGAGAATGCATGCCCTCCAAGCCTGTCCCTTTGGCTTGTGTTTAATTCATTATAGGCATTCGTTATGCTAACTACTTTCATAAATGACGACATTAATGATGACGATTGTAAGCTTGTAAGATCGATGTCAGATTCTCTGGTGGGATTGTATTTTTGCCATACTACAAGCTACGCGCTAGAAGTTCTCCCCTGAAGACAAACAAGTACTTCAATTTCCGGTTGTAATAATTGTATTATATAATTACATACTTCTCGAATTAATAAATTTCGTCATTGTAAGTAATAAACAAGATTTCTACATAAAATACATTTATGATTTTCTATGACGTTTGTAGGCTTCTAAGATCGATGTCAATTTCTCTTGTGGGATAGTTTTTCTTGTATGAGAAGGCATTCCTAAAAGTTTTTCTCTAAAAAAAAAAAATCCTTACTTCAGTTGCCGGTTGGTAGATTATTCGTATAACTGAAAAACCGTTTTTACATATAACTGAAAAAAAAAGTGTACCCATGTACAGAAAAAAAAAATTAATTCCTTCAAAAATAATTTGATATTCCAATTGTATATTTTAAATACAGATACAATAATCTATATAGGTAATAATATTGTAAGGAAAGAACAAACAAAATTCCAGCCATTGAATAATGCATATTTTACACTGGTGTGCAAACTTAACCAACAATGTAAAATTTAGCAGATAACCATGAAATTGTAGAAAAGGAGGTCTGGAGATCAGTACAATGAACACGTAAGTCAGTAGAAAAACGCCATGCGTATGCATATATCATTAACGAAACGTGGAAGGCGACGTGAGCGTACGCAAAATGCGTGATGTTGGCGCTCGCAGC
Source organism: Caerostris extrusa (assembly GCA_021605095.1). NCBI lineage: Eukaryota > Metazoa > Arthropoda > Arachnida > Araneae > Araneidae > Caerostris > Caerostris extrusa. Next base: position 1,608 of record BPLR01007904.1, read on the forward strand.
TCAACAGTAGAATAAAAGGAAGGATGGAGACGTAATTTAACATATTCGCTGCAAGTGCCAGTGAGTCAGTTCGTGAAATATGGCTAGAAGAAATCACCTGGACGACTTCACACGTGGAAGAATGATCGAAAAGCTGGAGGAGGGGAGTACTGTCCCCAGTGGAGCTGCAGAGTTCGGAATCAACAAAGGTGTCGTTTCGCGAGCTTGAAAGCGTTCCAAACCACAGGTACAGCTGTTAGAAAGGTTGGTGGTGGCCGCCCGATGAACTGCAGGGGATGACCAATATATCGTCCGGCAGGCGAAAAGAGGCCGACTGCAGTCAGCAAGCGCCATTGCTCAGCAACTCTATACAGCAACGGGGCGACAAGTGTCGCGGTTTACTGTGGCCAGACGCCTTCACAAAGTGGGCCTATTCGCCCGCCGTCCTGAACGCTGCCTCCCGTTGAAAGTTGGCCACCTCGCGCCACCGTTTACAGTGGTGCAGAGAGCACAAAAACTAGACAACTGATCAATGGAGTCGTGTCCTCTTAATGGTGAGAGTCGGTTCTGTAACAGAAGCGATTCTAGACGCGTTTTGATTTGGGAGAGGTCGGGACCCGATTTTATCAGTAACCTCAAGGAAAGACACGTTATGGTGGTTCTGGAGTTCTTGTTTGGGGAGGTATTTTGCTGAAAGAAGTAGTCAGCCTTCAGTCTTTTTACGGTGTAGTCTGCATTACAGCCATATTACATCGGGACATACAGTTTAAAGCGAATTCCGAACCACTATAAACATCCATGGCACCGTAAGCACTCGAATCCGAAACCTATGGCACCGATAGCCAGAAAGGATAATAATAAAGGAAGACAAAAATAGATTAATGACGGATTAATTCCAAAAAGCGCTGGAGTGCCAGTCAGGCCATCACGCCATTCTATACTTTTCGCCATATATAATAATTGTGTTCACACATGACAGAAATATGTGTCATTTCATTCTTTTGACCATCGATGTCCTCGTATTCTGCTGTTGTATACCGTGAACAACCCCCTGACGAGTGACATTGTCTTAAGTAAAAGATTTCAAAGAAGGCAACCTATCATCATACTCCAGACACTCTGACTTAATGAGAAACTCATGAAAATTAGCATAATCTATATCGTGCCTCTCACATTTCTGAAAGCAGTGATTGCAATGGACATTGCAAGCAGATTGAATGCAAGTCTTTCTGTCCCCAGGCTAAGTACATTACTACTAAGCCACAATTTTGTCTTTGACTTTAATTATGTTCTTGAAAAATTGTTTAACGTTATTAGCATTGTATGTAAAACACTCTTTCAAAACATTTTAATGGAATAATTAGTTGAAAAAAAACTTTGATACTTCGTTTATAACTTTTACATAAAACAGCTAAAATTTGTACATTGGCTTACACAAAAATATAACAGAACGTCTTATCACATTTACAGGATTTTTTTTGGATTGAAACTTGAACAACGCTGAATGTTCTCCCAATCTACTATTCCAGAAGTAGAAAAAAAGTAGGAAAGGTAGAAAATATGTTTTACGTAAATTTAGATACTTAATATAAAAAATTTAAACCATTTTAACACCATCATTTATTAAAAATATAATATGATTGGGTGTATATTTATTCAAAATAAACACACCCACGCCTTTATGAAGAACATAAAAAATCTCTCAATTCTATCCATTATTTTCATTTTTAAAAATCGATAACAAGATTTAATAATTTTAAATTGAGTTCCTTAAACATCATCAAATTTTAGAAACATGCAATTATGCTAATTAGAAAAATTTCCAACGTCAAACATAAATGTAGAAACGAACAAATTATTTCAATAAATTGCCAACCTCGGTACAGTTAAGTCCTTAGGGAACCACCGAAACGTCTAAGAAAAGCTTTTAAAACCATTCATTAGAAAAAACAACTAAAAATGCACGTTGAAACCATTCATTAAGTTTAGCAAGAGAGAAACGCCGACATAAAAATACCTTTATGAGCTAGCTTCAAAGGAAATACTATTTGTTCTTTCCCAGTTGCTGGCTTTTAAGGCATTTTTCTGAAATGGATGAAAGCTTTATTGAGATTTAAATATTGTTAAGAAAAGCATTTTATTGTGTATGCTTATTTTTTGCTTTTTTATCAAAGAATGTTATTCTGCATATTTTATAACAAAGGAACTTTTAAAACAATATTTTAAATGACTTTTTTTAAACATTGGTTATTTAAATGCGTATAATTAGGATGAAAGTTCTTTATGCCATTTACAGTTAAATATTTTATAATTATCCTTAAGAAGTACTTTAATGTCAAATATCAAATTATCAAAAAATGGAGAGGATTTTTGCTTTTAATATCAAAAATATTATTAAAAGTTATATGCTTATACTATTAATTAATGAAATATTATGTAATCATTTCTATTGCGTTACATATTAAGTATAATGTTGAATATTACTCATTATATAGCGTTACATTTTAATCATTGCATAATGTTATATTTTAATTTATATTTTTTTATTTAACACCTTAGATGCCAGGACAGGCTGTTAATTGGGTTTTAATATTACAGAAATAAGATTTGAAACCTTGTATTTTCAAGAAATGAGAAAGTTAAATCTGCTTGCCGGTACGTCTTATGTTATGCAGAAATGAAATTGGTGGAAGTCCCCATATTCTCATCCTGAATCCCTCTGACATGTTTTTTTTCAAATTTGGGGGGGGGGGGAAGTATTATTGGGTGCACAGTCTCTGTTCTGTAGATTCATATTGATTTGTTCCATATATGTTATTTTAAATGGTGAACGACGACTGTGTACAGTATTTGGCATTCGAATACAACAACAACATATTTTCATTGAACAATGCCTTTAGGGACTCCTGTTTAAATGACTAGCGCTCTGACGCTCTGTGCCATAAGTTTCTGTTTGCATCCCGGGGGTGCCATGTATGTTTTCAGGGGTTTGGAATCCACTCTAAACAATATGTCCCGGTCTCATTTGTCTGTAGAGCGTTAGGTGTAGGGCTGACAACCCTATTCCGTAAAAATAAAACATCCATGTATCGAAATCTACAAATAGGAGACGGTCGCTATTTCAAGTCCAGTAATTATGCAGAAGAAAATTTATTTATGTTTGGCTATTGAGTATATCTAATGATAAATAATATTTTCCGTTAAAACCTAATATTTTTTTTTTTAAATATTGAAAAATTTATTTTATTAAAATGATCTTCCTAAAATATTTCCCATTTTTAATAATTACACGTGCCATCGTATATTTTCACGGAATGTCTGTAAGCATTTACTACAAGAAGATACAGCGGCACAGCAAAACGCAAAGCTTATCAAAATTTAATGTCATCTTCGTTTCTGTACGGAATCTGTCAACATTATGACGTGCTAGATGGACGGGGGATGGGGGGATAGATCTGTCACTGATGCCATTTCATTCGTTAAAACTTCTAGAGAGCCAGAAAAATTTTGCGTAGATATAGTTTGAAACTCTCTTGTTTCTTTTTAAAGAATTTTTCAACTTCTTTTAAGATAAGATTAAGAGGGAAACCATTTATTTCAGAGGGTGGATTCGAAAATCGCCATTTCTTTCGATTTTGGTTTTGTGTTTTATTTCTTTTTTTTTAATTTAAAGGTGACGTGTCGAGTGCATGCGTTTATGACGTTTAAAAGATTCTCTGCCGATAGCAGAAAGAAGCTTAAACCTGATGGTGAAAATATCATGAATGGATGAATTTGAAACGATGAATAAAAGGCCTTTCAGTGATTATAAAGTTTCAATTTGGCTTTATAGAAGATTCTTTCTTGCAAATAGTGTATTAGAATTTTTGCAATAGGATGAATTTTGAAGAATGGAGGAAAGGTGATGAATGAAATAATCGCAACGAAAATATACCTCATAAAATAAGCGAATAAAGTAATATTTAGTTGACAATTAAATGGAATGTTTACAATATCCATAACGTTTGTTTTTTATCGAATATTCTATTATGCAAATAGTGAATTTAAAGATTGGAATTTAAAAATATGATGAATTTTGCAGAACGAACGAAAAGCATATATTGTATTAATGACAATAATGAATTTGCCAACGAAAAAATGAAATTTTCCAACGAAAATCGTCAAATATCCGAGTAGGGTAATTTTATTTGATAAAAAATAAAGCAGCATGTAGACCATATCCATATTATTCATTTTATCGCAGATTCATTCTTTTAAATAGCGTAATAGAATTTTACAATATGATGAATTTTGTACAATGGACGAAAAATGAGTAATGAAATATTCGCAACAAAATTATATCTCACCAAATAAGCGAAAAAAGATAAACCCCAAAAAAGTAAAGAGCGATGAACATTAATGTCAACTAAAGTTAGAACATTGCTTTTTTCTGTAAAGGAGTATGATCTTAAATTATTAAAAGATTTAAAAGGGACGAAAATTCAAAAGACTTGAGATGAAGAATAAAGGCTATAAACAGCTACATTGCGAATGATTTGTAGTGCGTTTTAAATACACCATTAAAACTGTCTGCTCCCCCATCCTAAAAAAATGTCTCCATAACATTTAGTTTTTATTTACAGTTGCAAACAAAAAGAAAAAAGAGTGTAAGATGTCATCCATAAAAGATGTACCGTAAGAAAACTTATGACACAACTTGAACAAAATGATCTTCCTAAAATATTTCCCATTTTTAATAATTACACGTGCCATCGTGTATTTCACGGAGTGTCTGTAAGCATTTACACAAAAGATACCGCAGCATAGCAAAACTCAAAGCTTATCAAAATTTAATGCCATCTTCGTTTCTGTAGCGGAATCTGTCAACATTAGCGAGGCGCTAGATGGACAAGGGTTGGGGGAGGCGGAGCTGTCACTAATGCCATTCCATTCGTTAAAACTTCTAGAGAGCTAGAAAATTTTACCTAGATATAGTTTGAAACTCTCTTGTCCTTTTTGAAGAATTTTTCAACTTCTTTTAAGATAAGATTAAGCGGAAACCATTTATTTCAGGGGTGGATTCGAAAATCGCCATTTCTTTCCCTTTTTGATTTTGTGTTTTATTTCTTTTTAATTTTAAAGGTGACTCGTCAGAGTGCATGCGTTTACGCCGTTTAAATGATTCTCTGTTGAAAGCAGAAAGAAGATTATGCTTGAAGGTGGAAATATCATGAATGGATGAATTTCAATCGATGGATAAGATGTCTTTCAACGGCTATAAAGTTTTTTGATTTTATAGAGGATTATTTTTTTGCAAATAGTGTATTAGAGTTTTCCAATATGATGAATTTTGCAGAATGGAGGAAAAATGATGAATGAAATATTTGCAACAAAAAATATATCTCATCAAATAAGCGAATAAGGTAATTTTTATTTGATGAAAATAAAATATAAGTTTTCAATATCCATACTGTTTGTTTTATCAAATTTTCTATTTTGAAAATAGTGTATTTACAAAAACAGAATCTTTGATTGATAGAATAGAAACTTTGAAGATTCTATTTTACAATATCATGAATTTTGCAGAATGGACGAAAATGAAATATTCGCACCGAAAATATATCTCATGAAATAAGCGAATAAGGTGATATTTATTGGTAAAAATAAATGGTATTTTTACAATATCCCTAACGTTTACTTTATGGAAAATTCCTTCTGTGTTAATAGAGTATTTGAATTTTAGAATATAATGAATTTTGATGGACTAAAAATGATTAATGAAATAGTTGGAGCGAAGATATATTCACCAAATGAGAGAATAAGGTATTTTTATTTGACAAAAATTTACAAGGTGTTTTGATAATATCCATTCTATTTTACATTCATGTTAAAATGGTGATGATATCGTCCACATTTATTAAATGTTAATGTAAATAAAATAACTTTTAGCAAATGTCAGCAAAACACCGTAATTTAATAAACGTAAGCGTAATTTTAAACAAAATACTTTTGATCAAAAATGAAGAATTCAGTGTTTGATACAAGCAGACAATATCAAAATTCTAAAAATAAAAAAAAAATGTAATGCTTATTTATAAATTATAATTGTATTATTAAGTCCAACTCTCCTTGTTTACAGAATTTTCAGCTTGATAGCTTTGTGATTTCCAAGTTATTTTAACATTTTTCAACAACTATTTATCAAATTATTATTATGATTAATGAGATACGTATCATGTATGAATTATTATTGATAATATGTCATGTGCAAATTATTGTTGATAACATACATATCTCGTAAGGATTATTGTAGATGAAATACGTATCATGTGGGAATTATTATAGATGATATGTCATGTATAAATTATTGTTGATGACATACGTATCACATAAAGATTATTGTTGATGAGATACGTATCATAGATTTATTATTAATAAGATAGGTTTCATAAATGAGTTAATAAGATACGTATTATACATGAATTATTATTAATGAGATACGTATCATGAAATATTGTGGATGAGATACGTATCATGAAATATTGTGGATGAGATACGTATCAATTATGAATTATTATTATTATCCGTCATGTAATTTCTTACGTATAGAATATTTTTTTTTCTTCTAATGCAGCTGGCAAATAGAACGTGATCTTTCGCCATAAGGGCCGCACCGATGTTACTCACTTTGCACTACCCAGGAGGCGCGTGTAACTTGATGGTAAGCCACGGAGTAACAATGCCCCCGCAGCGCTCTACGATTCTATTAGGACCGGGACCTACTGCTTAAAGTGGATTCGAACCACTACAACACCCATGGGCAAAGTCGAGATTTGAACCCGATACCTGTGGTACCGAACGCCAGAGCGCTAACCATTCGGCCATCAGGCCCCTACGTATAGAACATACATGTAGATACGTATCCGTCATGAAATTTAATTCTGGGAAAAAGCGAATGAATGAACTTTTAATTTATATTCAATTTAAACTAAGCTTAAATCTGTATACTTCCATTATAATAAAATAATTAATCTATGTGTAAATCAGAAATGATACAGTGTACACTCAATTACGTTTGTAAACAAAGTTAATGAATGTGTATATTTTCATTTAATCTTAGCATTTAAGTGTGCTAAAGGGTATTCTGTCAATGAAACTCGTTCTAATAAAAGGCTAATTAAGTATTAGGGTAACGAAATTCTTCCATATCTGTTAGATGAACAGACTTCCCAGCCTATCGCCAGCCAAATGCAAATTTGAATAAGCCCATTCATAGCAAGAATAGTGTTAATAAGCTTAGATGAAAGACACGTATAATCATACGAATTGATTTAGAATAATGAGCTAAGATTAAATAATCAGACATCATCGATTACAACAAAGGAGAAACTCCAAATTGAATTCCAATTTATTGCATCAACTCAATTTGGTCCTAGATATAAGAGATGCTTTTGTCTTGGACTCGAATCACATAAATCCTTTCGTTTCGCGATACTCAATAAAACTCAGGAGAAAAGCGTTACAAAGTCAAAAGGAAAACAATAATATATCTGGGGAGGGGGTATATAAAACTTTCTGGGAAATGCTTTCAATTTTGGCGTTTTATAGGACTGTACAGGAATCTGAAAATATATAAATCTTTTTGAGAAAATTTCTCACAGGCTTAGACTAAAATGGCAGCTTTTTTTGTATCTGAAAGTGGGGGGATAAACGTGAAGCGATCTCTGGGGATTGACTGCGGGGGTGGGGGGGAAAGCGGATGGGCCAAAAAATAGTGAGGTCATTCCCGTCGTATAACTTACTAAAAATATATTACTTGATGACCTTATTGTTCTGGAATTGAGACCGACCGAGGTCGAACTTTGATCTTAAATTTATATATTTGACTTTTTTTCTCTCCAATGACCTTTTTCTGGAGATAGAAGGGATTTATTTGTATTTTGGCGTAATACCCTGCGTAACTCATTTCATCACTGGAAAGATCACATAAGTTTTATTTATATTTTTTTTTTTTTTTTTTTCATCCTCTGGGAGGCTATTACTCCTTGATCTCTTTTCTCCCAAGCAGTTGGGAGCAAGTGTCTTATAAAATATGACCGACTTTTTTTTTTTTTTTTTTAGATAACTCAAAGATTTATACGGGTTGGAGTTATAAGGAATATTTTACCTCTGATATCAGTCAGTTTCGGAATATAGTGGTTGTGAAATATTGCCATAATTTTTTGCTATGAAATTTTTTTTTTTATTTTGTATATATATTTTTAACTGTAATATTTTGTAAGCTTATACGTAGTAAAAGGATTTGTTGCTGTATGTATAAGCATTTTGCTTAAGATTTATTGTCTTGAAAATTTTTTTAAATTTAAGATAGATTTAATTTAGAGAAATATTTGACTGTACTGAATCTTTTCGAAAAATAAGTAATGCACTTTTATTTGTTTGAAGAAAAATAACTATAAATTTTATATTAATAGAGTTAACCAATATAAATGCATATTAATCCAACGTTATACCAATGCATAGTTACCAAAACATTGTTATACCATAGCAACGTTACACCAATATAAATGCATATTGAACAGCCTAAAACTTGTGTTTTGTAAATATAATGAGTTATTTGTTATAATATAAATTTAAGGATCTTCAATACAAATATTCTATATTATTCGAAGAAATTTTACTTTCAAAGATATTTATTTGCATTACAAGAGAAAGATGAGAATGCATGCTCTCGAAGGTTGGCCCTTTGGATAGTAGTTAAATCTTTATAATTAATTCATTATAGACACTCATTACTCATTCATTCGTTATTGATTCATTATTGACACTCAGCTACTTTTGTAAATGGCGAGTCTCGATGACGATTGTAAGTTTCTAAGATCTATGTCAAATTCTCTGGTGAATTGTAATGTTTCTCTGCACGACATGCTACCCCACAAAATATATATATATATATATATGTGTTATACCCATATAGAAATACAAATTGAACAGCCTAACACTAGTGTTTTGCATACATAATGAGTTATTTGATATTATATAAATTTAAGTATATTTCGTATAAACCTTCAATACTATAATTATGACGCAGCTGGTGTTATTTAAAACAATATCGTTTTAATGAAAATGTGTTGTTTTATGGAAAGATGAGAAATGTTATTAATACAACAAAATCTAAAATCAAGAGATAACGTAAAACAATGCTAATAAAAATAACGCATGATATATAAATAATACTAATAAATATAACAACGTATAAAAAATACTAATAATGAAAATAATGTATTTATGTACATGTATAAAAAAATTATATAAATGTTTTTACATTAAGAAATTAAAGTTATAAAAATGTTTTTATGGTCATTCAAGAAATTGCTAAAAAGCATTATAAATAATTAAAACAAAAATATCAATGTATAAACAATGCTAATAATAAAACGAACATATTTATGTACATGCATAAAAAGTATATATGCAGGAAGTGACTTTAAACTCCAAAGGAAGTAATGTGAGATAAATATTAGTATTAGTAGAGTTATAACTATGCTAATCAAAAATAAAGCATTAGGTATAAATAATGCTAATAATGAAAATAATATATTTATGTATATGTATAAAAATGATATATGCATTTATAAACGTATCTATAAATGCAAATTTGAATAAGCCCATTCAAGGGAAAAAAGAGTGTTAATAAGCTGAGATGAAAGACACGTAAAACCATACGAATTGACTTAGAATAACCAGACATCATTGATTACAACTAAGGAGAAACTGAAAATTGAATTCCAACTTATAGCATGAACTCAATTAAGGTCCTAGATCTAAGAGACGTTTTTGTCTTGGACTCGAATCACATAAATCCTTTCGTTTCGCGATACTCAATAAAACTCAGGAGAAAAGAGGGAAAAAGTCAAAAGGAAAACAATAATATATCTGGGGAGGGTATATAAAACTTTCTGGGAAAAATGCTTCCAATTTTGGCGTTTTATAGGAACCATACAGGAATCTGAAAATATATAAATCTTTTGAGAACATTTCTCACAGGCTTAGACTAAGATGGCAGCTTTTTTGTATCTGAAAGTGGGGGGATAAACGTGAAGCGATCTCTGGGGATGGCCTGCGGGGGTGGAGGGCGTGGATGATATCAGAAGCGGATCGGCCAAAAATAGTGAGGTCATTCCAGTCGTAAAACTTACTGAAAATATATTACTTGATGACCTTATTGTTCTGGAATTGAGACCGTCGAGGTAGAACTTTGATCTTAAATTTATATATTTGAGTTTTTTTCTCTCCAATGACCTTTTCTCTGGAGATAGAAGGGATGTATTTGTATTCTGGCAGGAAATACCCTCCGTAACTCATTTCATCACTGGAAAGATCACATAAGTTTTATTTTTTTTTTTTCATCCTCTGGGAGGCTATTACTCCTTGATCTCTTTTCTCCCAAGCAGTTGGGGGGGGCAAGTCCCTTATAAAATATGAAACCGATTCTATTTTTTTTTTTTTTTTTTTTTTTTTTTTGATAACTCAAAGATTTATACGGGTTAGAGTTATAAGGAATATTTTACTTCAGATATCAGTCAGTTTCGAATATAGTTTTGTGAAATATTGCCGTAATAGTTTTTATCATATTTTTTGTATTTTTTATTTTTTTAACCGTAATATTTTTTAAACTTATACGCAATAAAAGGATTTGTTGCTGTACCCATAAGCGTTTTGCTCAAGATTTGTTGTTTTGAAAAATTTTAAAAATTTACGATAGATTTAATTCAGAGAAATATTTGACTTTACTGAATCTATTTCGAAGAATAGGTAATGCATTTTTATTTGTTTGAAGGAAAAAGACAAAAATTGTATTCCAATATAGAAATACAAATAGAATAGCCTAACATTTGTGTTTTATATATATAAAATGATTTACTCTATATAATATAAATTTCAGCAGCTTCCATAGAAATCTTCTATATTATTTAAGGTAGACCACTGAACTTTTTATCACTGGAAGTTATTTTTTACCACAAGCGAAAAACGAGAATGCATGCCCTTCAAACCTGGTGCCATGCAGTGTACTTTAAATTCTTATAGACATTCGTTGCACTCACTACTTTCATAAACGACGGACTCTATGACGATTGTAAGTTTTTAAGATTGATGCCAAGCTCTTTGGTGGTGTTGGGTTGGATTGTAGTTTTCAATATGCGAATGCAGGACAGTTATCCTAAAAAGACAGACTCTTCTTCCATTGTTTTAATCATTGCATAATGTTACATATTAACTTATAGTACACATAATTGAAATAAAAAAGTGTACCCAGAATATAAAAAAAAGAACAACAAGACTTAAAAGAAAAATAAGGCTTCAGATTAAAGAAAAAAAGGCTTCAAATAATTTGCTTAAACCAATTACATATTATAAATACAGAATGCTCTATATAGATAAATAAAATTCAAGAAGAAAACAGGCAAAAAAAAAACACAGGCAAATTGTTGGTCTTAAATGCTGAGACATTGACTAGAGAGTTTAAGTTTCAATATGAGATTTTCAATTCGCATACTAATTTGTCGCTGTGATTGTGTACGAATTCTCTTAACGATAGTATGCAGGGAGTTTAACTATGTAGGGCGAAAAGTAGAAAAGTGCATTGTTTTCATATATGAACGAAATCGGTACCATTTCATTAATTATTTTTTAAATTTAAAGTTTTTAAAGCTTTCAGTATTATATTATTTTTCTATCGTATTCTGCTGATGTATACCATGAACAGTCCACTGATAAGTGGATTATTATCTATCATGGAGTTAATTTATCAGTGGGCAATTATTACCATATTGATTGTCTTAAAACATAGTTTGAATGAATTATGTTACATTGTTATTAAATGTGTTCAGATTGTTCGTGGTATAGGAATTGTCTGAAGAAAGGATTTCCTAAGCCGATAACATACCATCATTATCCAGACAATCTGACTATTAATGAGAAATTCTTATGAAAATTTCCATAATCTCTATCATCTATCCGCATTTCTGAAAGCAGTGACTGCAATGGACATCGCAAGCAGATTGGAATGTAAGCTGTTCTGCATGAAACATGAGTCCATTACTACTCCTTCACATTTTTGAATTTAGACTTTAATCTTGTTCTTGAAAATTGTTAACAGTGTTAGCATTATATTTGTAAAAACTTTCAAAACATTTTAATGGAAAAGTTTGCTAAAAACATTTGATACTTTGTTTATAACATTTACATAAAAGCATTACAATTTTACACTGGTTATACTCAAAAAATATAACAGAAAATAACATTGAAAGGATTTCTTAAGGATTGAAACTTAAAAAACGCTATCTAGAATCTACTGTTCTAGAAATTGAAAAAGGATATGAAAATAAGATTTACGTAATTTAAATACTCAGTATAAAAAATTTACAACTATTATAACACTATCATTTATTCAAAATAAAAACTGCGTGGGTGGGTTTTCAAAATAAGCACACCCACACCTTTATGAAGAACATAAAATCTCTCAATGTTATCCATTACTTTCATTCTTAAAAATCGATAACAAGATTTAATAATTTTAAATTGAGTTCCTCAAACATCATTAAGTTTGAGAAACATGCAATTATGCTAATTAGAAAAATTTCCAACGTCAAACATAAATACAGAAACGAACAAATTATTTCAATAAATTGCCAACCTCGGAACAGTTAAGTCCTTAGGGAACAGCCGAAACCTCTAAGAAAGCTTTTAAAACCATTCATTAGAAAAAACAACTAAAAAATGCACGTTGCAACCATTCATTAAGTTTAGCAAGAGAGAAACGCCGACATAAAAATACCTTTTATGAACTGGCTTCAAAGGAAATGCTATTTGTTCTTTCCCAGTTGCTGGCTTTTTAAAGCATTTTTCTGAAATGGATGAAAGCTTTATTGAGATTTAAATAGTGTTGAGAAAAGCATTTTATTGTGTATACATATTTTTACTTTTTATCAAACAATGTTATTCTGCATATTTTATAACAAAGGAACTTTTAAGACAATATTTTAAATGTCTTTTTAAGCATTGGTTATTTAAATGCGTATAATTAGGATGAAAGTTCTTTATGCAATTTACAGTTAAACATTTTACAGTTATGCTTGCGAAGTTCTTAAATGTGAAATATCAAATTATCTAAAAATTGAGAGGTTTTTTTTTCTTTTAATATTAATAATATTAAAACTATATATTTATAATATTTTATATTTGCGAAATACTATACAATCATTTTGTTGAATATTACTCATTATATAACGTTCCATTTTAATCATTGCATAATGTTACATATTAACTTATATTTTCATTTAAGGTCTAAGATGTCAGGACAGGTTGTTAATTGGGTTTTAATATTACAGAAACAAGATTTCAAACCTTGTATATTCAAGAAATAGTTAAGTTAAATCTACTCGCATAAACGTCTTATGTTACGCAGAAATAAAATTTTGAAGTTCTCAGATTCTCACCCTGAATCCCTCAGACATGTTCTTTCAAAATTGGAAGAGGTATAATTTTGGGCTCACAGCCTCTCTGCTGTACAGTCATATTGATTTGTTCTATAAATGCCATTTTAGTGCGAACGACGACTATCCCTACCTTTTACTGTATCGAAAAATTTTTTTTTTTTGTGTTAATATAGTATTTGAATTTTAGAATATGATGAATTTTGATGGACGAACAATGATTAATGAAATAGCCGCAGCGAATATATATTCACCAAATGAGAGAATAAGGTAATTTTTATTTGACAAAATTTACATGGTATTTTGATAATATCCATTCTATTTTACATTCATGTTAAAATGGTGATGATATCGTCCGCATTTATTAAATGTTAATGTAAATAAAATAATTTTTAGCAAATGTCAGCAAAACAACGTAATAAACGTAAGCGTAATTTAAACAAACATGAAGAAATCAATGTTTGATACAAGTAAACAATATCAAAATTCTAAAAATAAAAAAAAAAAATGCTTATTTATAAATTATAATAACACAATTATTATATTAAATTCAAATATATTAAGTCCAACTCTCCTTGTTTACTGAATTTTCTGCTAGATATTTATTGATTTGTGATTTCCAAGTAACTTTAACAATTTTTCATCAACTATTTGTCACATTATTATTATGATTAATGAGATACGTATCATGTATGAATTATTATTGATAATATGTCGTGTATAAATTATTGTTGATGAACTAAGTATCATAGACTTATTATTAATAAGATACGTATCAAAAATGAGTTAATGACATACGTATTATACATGAATTATTATTCATGAGATACGTATCATATATGAATTATTGTTGATGAGATGCGTATCAATTATGAATTATTATTATTATCCGTCATGTAATTTCTTACGTATAGAATATCGATGTAGATAAGTATCCGTTAAGAAATTTAATTCTGGGAAAAAGCGAATGAATGAACTTTTAATTTATATTCAATTTAATGCTAAGCTTAAATCCGTATACTTCCTTTATATTAAAATCATTGATCTATGTGTAAATCAGAAATGATACAGTGTACACTCAATTACGTTAGTAAACAAAGTTAATGAATGTGTTTATTTTCATCTAATCTTTGCATTTATATGTGTTAAGGGGTATTCTGTCAATGAAACTCTTCCTAATAAAAGGCTAATTAAATATCAGGGTAACGAAATTCTTCCATATCTGTTAGATGAACAGACTTCCCAGGCTATCGCCAGCCAAATGCAAATTTGAATAAACCCATTCATAGCAAGAAGAGTGTTAATAAGCTTAGATGAAAGACACGTATAATCATACGAATTGATTCAGAATAATGAGCTAAGATTAAATAACCACACATCATCGATTACAACAAAAGGAGAAACTCCAAATTGAATTCCAATTTATAGCATATACTCAATTCGCGTCCTAGATATAAGAGATGCTTTTGTCTTGGACTCGAATCACATAAATCCTTTCGTTTCGCGATACTCAATAAAACTCAGAGGAGAAAGAGTAAAAAAATCAAAAGGAAAGAATAATATATCTAGGGGGTATATAAAACTTTCTGGGAAAATGCTTCCAATTTTTCGTTTTGTACAGACAGGTGTTTTATAATTCTTCTTTCATTAGAAATGCACAAAATTATAATGCATTTGTCTTTTTTATTAAAAACAATATCCTTTTACTGAAAGTGTGAAAATGTGTTGTTCTTTGTAAAGATGACAAATGTTACTGATACAACAAAATCTAAAATAATGTAAAACAATGCTAATAAAAATAAGAAACTATAAACAATGCCAATAATAAAAATAACGTATTTATGTACGTATGTAAAAAGGATATATGGAATTATAAATGTATTTAAGTTCAGAAATTAATAGGATTGCAGAGTGATTTAAAACTCCAAAGGAAATAATGTGTGATGAATATTTATATAAAAGTAGAGTTAGAACAATGCTTATAAAAAATAAAGCATTATGTATAAATAATTCAGATAAAAATAAATGCATAAACAATGCTAATAATAATACGAACCTATTTATGTACATGTATAAAAATTATATATGGAATTATAAATGTTTTTACGTTTCAGAAACTAAAAGAATTCTTTAAAACTCCAAAAAGGAAGTAATGTGTGAGGAATTTCAATATAAAGTAGAGTTAAATCAATGCTAATAAAAAATAACGCATTATATATAAATAATGCTAATGAAAATAACGTATAAACAATGCTATTAATGAAAATAAAGTATTTATGTAGTATAAAAATGATATAGGCAGTTATAAACGTATACATTCTATGTATCTACAAATTCAAATTCATTTATGGTAAGAGTGTATAAATAATGCTAATGAAAATAACGTATAAGCAATGCTATTAATGAAGTATTTATGTAGTATAAAAATGATATATGCAGTTATAAACGTATTTACATTCAACATATCTACAAATTCAAATTCATTTATGGTAAGAAGAGTGCTAATAAGCATAGATGAAAGACATGTAAAAGCATACGCATTGACTTATTATTCTAAGTTAAGAATAAATAACCAGGCATCATCGATTACAACAAAGGAGAAACTCCAAATTGAATCGAATTTATAGCATGAACTCAATTCCGATCCTAGATATAAGAGAAGCTTTTGTATTGGACTCGAATCACATAAATCCTTTCGTTTCGCGATACTCAATAAAACTCAGGAGGAAAGAGGGAAAAAGTCAAAAGGAAAACAATAATATATCTGGGGAGGTTATATAAAACTTTCTGGGAAAATGCTTCCAATTTTGGCGTTTTATAGGAACCATACAGGAATCTGAAAATATATAAATCTTTTGAGAACATTTCTCACAGGCTTAGACTAAGATGACAGCTTTTTTGTATCTGAAAGTGGGGGGATAAACGTGAAGCGATCTCTGGGGATGGACTGCGGGGGTGGAGGTGGGCGTGGATGATATCAGAAGCGGATGGGCCAAAAAATAGTGAGGTCATTCCAGTCGTAAAACTTACTGAAAATATATTACTTGATGACCTTATTGTTCTGGAATTGAGACCGTCTGAGGTAGAACTTTGATCTTAAATTTATATATTTGAGTTTTTTCTCTCCAATGACCTTTTCTCTGGAGATAGAAGGGATGTATTTGTATTCTGGCGAAATACCCTCCGTAACTCATTTCATCACTGGAAAGATCACAGTTTTTTTTTATTTTTTTCATCCTCTGGGAGGCTACTACTCCTTGATCTCTTTTCTCCCAAGCAGTTGGGGTGGGGGGGGAGGGGCAAGTGTCTTATAAAATATGAAAACCGACTTTTTTTTTTTTTTTTGGATAATTCAAAGATTTATACGGGTGGGAGTTAGAAGGAATATTTTACCTCTGATATCAGTCAGTTTCGAATATAGTGGTTATGAAATATTGCCATAATAGTTTTCTATGAATTTTTTTTTTTTTATTTATATTTTTAACCTTAATATTTTTAAGCTTATACGTAATAAAAGGATTTCTTGCTACATGTGTAAGCGTTTTGCTCTAAATTTATTGTTTTGAAAAATCTTAAACTTCAAGATATATTTAATTCAGAGAAATATTTGACGTTATTAAATCTATTTCGAAGAATAGGTAATGCATTTTTATTTGTTGGAAGGAAAAAGACGAAAATGTTATACCAATATAGAAATACCAATAGAATAGCCAAACACTTGCATTTTGTATATATAATTATATTTGATGTAATATATTATTTAAATAACTTTCATACTAATCTTCTATATTATTTAAGGGAAACCACTGAAACTTTTTATCACTGAAAGTTGTTATTTTTTACCACAAGCGAAAAACGAGAATGCATGCCCTTCAAACCTGGTGCCATGCTGTGTACTTTAAATTCCTTACAGACATTCGTTGCACTCACTACTTTCATAAACGACGGGACTCGATGACAATTGAAGTTGCTAAGATTGATGCCAAGCTGTTGGTAGGTTGGATTGTAGTTTTTCAATAAGCGAATGTACCCTAAATACCCTAAAGACAAACTCCTACTTCCATTGTCTGTTGATTTTTCTTAGTACACATAATTGAAATAAAAAGTGAACCCAGAAAATAAAAAAAGAACAACAAGACTTCAAATTAAAGAAAAAAAAAGGCTTCAAATAATTTGCTTAAACCAATTACATATTATAAATACAGAATGCTTTACATAGATAAAGAAAATTTCAAGAAGAAAACAGACAAACAAAAACCCAGCCAAGTTGTTGGTTTTAAATACTTGGACATTGACTAGAGAGTTGAAGTTCGTTCAAGTTTCAATATGAGATTTTCAATACACACACTTTTTTGTCACTGTGATTGTGTACGAATTCTCTTAACGATAGTATACAGGGAGTTTGCACTTTTCTACTTTTCGCCCTACATAGCTATTATTTTTTCATATATGAACGAAATCGGTACCATTTCATTAATTATTTTTATATTTAAAATTTTTATAGCTTTCAGTATTATATTATTTTTCTATCATATTCTGCTGATGTATACCATGAACAGTCCACTGATAAGTGAGTTATTATCTACAATGAAGCTAATTTATCAGTGGGCTATTCTTGCCATATTGATTGTCTTAAGAAAATAGAATGAATTAAGTATGTTGCATTTTATTAATGTGTTCAGATTGTCTCGTGGTATGGGAATTGTCTTAAGAAAGTATTTCTAAGCAGACAACCTACCATCATTCGCCATACAATCTGAAATTGAACCAGCCATAACAATGAAAATTTTCATAATCTCTATCAAATATCCGCATTTGTGAAAGCAGTGACTGCAGATTGGGATGTAAGCTGTTCCGCATGAAAACTGAAACCCATTACAACTCCTTCACATTTTTGAATTCGGACTTTAATTTTGTTCTTGAAAAAATGTTAACAGTGTTAGCATTATATGTAAAAACTCTCTTTCAAAACATTTTAATGGAAAAGTTAGTTTTAAAACACTTGATACTTTGTTTATAACATTTACATAAAAGCATTACAATTTTTCACTTGTTATATTAAAAAATATATAACAAAATTTCTTATCATATTTAAGGGAATTCTTAAGGACTAAAACTTGAACAACGCTATCTAGAATCTACTATTCTAGAAGTAGAAAAAGATATGAAAATAAGATTTACGCAATTTAAAATCACAGTATAAAAAATTTAGAACTATTATAACACCATCATTGATTCAAAATAAAAATTCGTGGGTGGGTTTTCAAAATAAGCACACCCATACCTCTATGAAGAACATAAAATCTCTCAATGCTATCCATTATTTTCCTTTTTAAAAATCGATAACAAGATTTAATAATTTTAAATTGAGTTCCTTAAATATCATGAAGTTTTGAGAAACATGCAATTATGCTAATTAGAAATATTTCCAACGTCAAACATAAATATAGAAACGAACAAACTATTTCAATAAATTGCCAACCTCGGTACAGTTAAGTCTTTGGGAACAGCCGAAACCTCTAAGAAAGCTTTTAAAGCCATTCATTAGAAAAACAACTAAAAAATTCGCGTTGCAACCATTCATTAAGTTTAGCAAGACAGAAACGCCGACATAAAATTACCTTTTATGAGCTGGCTTCAAAAAGAAATGCTATTTGTTCTTTCCCAGTTGCTGGCTTTTAAGGCATTTTTTCTGAAATGGATGAAAGCTTTATTGAGATTTAAATAGTGTTGAGAAAAGCATTTTATTGTGTATACTTATTTTTGCTTTTTATCAAAGAATGTTATTCTGCATATTTTATAACAAAGGAACTTTTAAGACAATATTTTAAATGTCTTTTTTAGCATTGGTTATTTAAATGCGTATAATTAGGATGGAAGTTCTTTATGCAATTTACAGATAAATATTTCATAATGATGCTTGCAAAGTTCTTAAATGTCAAATATCAAATTATCTAAAAGATTTTTGTTTTTAATGTCATAAATTTTATTAAAAGCTATATATATTATATTATGTATTTACGATATATTATGTAACCATTCTAGTGTTACATATTAAGAATAAAGTTGAATATTACTCATTGTATATCGTTACATTATTAACTATTGCGTAATGTTACATATTAACTTATCATTTTATTTAAGGTCTGAGATGTCAAAAGACTGTTAATTGATTTTAATTCTACAGAAAAAGGAGTTGAAGCAGTGTTTTTTCAATGAATGTGCACATTAAATCTGTTGGTTGGTATGTGTTACGTTACGCACAAAGAAAACGGAAGGGGGTGATAGTCTGCAGATTCTCATCCTGAGTAGCTGTGAGATGTTCTTTAAAAATTGGGGGCGGGGGCGTAAGGCACAAGGTGGGTGCACATCCTCTCTGTTAAAGTAATATTTATTTGTTAGATATATGCCTTTCTAGTGGCAAAAGGCGACAAAATGTTATGTATTTGGCATTCGAATAAAACCACAGCATATGTTGATTGGATAACGTTTTATTTAAAGTCCAATAATTCTAAATAATAAAATTTATCTATGTTTGGTTATTGATTATGCTTAATGAAAAATTTATCTATGTTTGGTTATTGATTATGCTTAATGAAAAATTTATCTATGTTTGGTTATCGATTATGCTTAATGAAAAATTTATATATGTTTAGTTATTGATTATGCTTGAAAATTTATCTATTTTAATTATTTTCCGTTAAAAGTTAATATTTTTTTAAATACTGATACATAAAATTGTTTTATGTATCAATATTTAAATATTTCATTAATATGAAATAATTCATTTTGTAACAATGCTTCTTCCTTCGCAATGTGCCTATGGCGTCCAGGAGAAATGGTCAGTAGGCCTGAAGACTCTCACCCGAGAGGAACTACAGCGCAACCACCGCTGCCGCTGAGAAACATTTAGTTTATAATCTCTCATCGCGAGAGGAAATATATTCAACGCAATCCAGCGTATTAGTTGGCCTACAGACTCTCACTCGGAGAGGGAGTATATTTCGCGCATTCAGCGCTTATCTGAGTATCTTTATTTTCAGCTTAGAAGTGGAATCCTACGCTGCATCTATAATTATATGCCCTTAAATATGCTAAATATTGTCTGTCGTTAATTGTGTGTGTGTGCTGTCAAATAAAGCCGAGAGTTCTCAAACCTGTATTAAGTCTCAGCCTAATTATACGCAGTTACAATCCAGGTGCAGAACTTACAACACTACAATTATCTTAAAATACGTTTTTGCGATATTTTTTATCTTCATGTTCTTTGAAATATCAACAATCAATTTGAGAGGATCAATTTGAATATATTCTTAAGTTATTGCCCTCCTGTTTGATTTCAATTATAAGAAAAAAAATTAATGTATCATATTTTAAAATAATTAATACTTTTTTTCCATAGCAAATCGAAATTTATTTTATGTTTTATCGAATATCGAAAATATATTTTAAATCAAAACCGAATTTTAAATAAAATATTATTAGAAAAATTATAGCCCAGATAAAAAGAGTAATTTCTGTATTTCTGAACAAAAAAAAATAAATAAATCAATGAATTTTCTACTCACATAAAATGAAGTGTTAATCTTGAAAAATAAAGAAAAAAGTTACATTATATTTTTATTCATTTAATTTAAAAATGTGAGACTTGTTTGGGATTTTTAAACTGGAATTTTAAAAATTAATAAACCTTTAAATTATTGAAATATGAATTATTAAAGATTATACATTCGGATGTTTATAGATCACCAAAAATATCAATGAAAATAAAAATAGACTAAAAAAATTGAAAACTCTACAATGCTTTATCAACATTTGATAGTAATCGCCATATCTCAAATGTCTTAAGCCTGTTGAGTAAATAAATAGCAATAACCAGAAATTAGAGATGAAAAAAAAAAAAAATAGAATATTTAGAATTCCACTAAATAATTTAAATATGAAATATTATATTGAAGATTTTACAATTTGTTGTTTATACATGACCAAAAATATCAATGAGAAGATGGAGAATAAAAATTTTAAAATTCCACATTAATATTTTATCCATAGTTGATAATAATCATCATAACTCAAACCTTTTAAACTTGTTGAATAAATAAACAGAAATTACAGGTTAAAAAAATAACTATATAATACATACAGAACTTTAAATTACTTAAATATGAATTATTAATATATATGAAAGATTTTACAATAGAATGTTTATAGATTACCAAAAAATTTCACTGGGAAAATGCAGATTAAAAGAATTCAAAATTCCTCATTACTATTTTATCAATAGTTTATTAGTAATCGTCATAACTCAAATCATTTAAGCCTGTTGAATAAAGGAATTATAGTAACCAGAAGTTACAGATGAAAAAAAAAACAACAAATATATAATATTTAGAATACCCTAAATGATTTAAACATGAATGATTAATACATTGAAGGTTTTACAATAGGATATTTGTAGATTATCACAAAAGGGCAATGAAAAAGACAGACTAAAAAATTCATAATTCCACATTAATATTTTATCAATGGTTGATAGTAATCGTCATAACTCAAATATTTTAAATGTGTAGAGTAAATGAATTACAATAACCATAAATTTATTATATATAAAAAATTTTAATTACTTAACTATGAATTTTAATACATTGAAGATTTTACAATAGAATGTTTATAGATTACAAAAAAAAAAAAATATTAGTGAGAAAATACAGACTAAAAATTACACAAATTCCAACAGTTGATAGTAATTGTTATAACTCATTTTAAATCTGTAGAGTACATGGATCACAATAACCAGAAATTACAGTTGAAAAATGCTAATTTATATTATATAGAAAATTTATGTATGAATTATTAATATTTTGAAGATTTCACAGATAATAAAAATAATATATCAATGAAAATGAGAGTAAAAAAAAAAAATTCAAAATTCCACATTACTATTTATCAGTTAATAGCAATCGTCATAATTCAAATCTTTTAAGCCAGTTAAGTGAATGCATTACTATAACCAGAAATTGCAGATGAAAGAGAACAAATTTTAAATGATTTATTGAAATTGAAGATTTGCAATATGATGTATATAGATTACCAAAAATATCATGAAGATTATAAAATTCAAAATTTACAATACTATTTTATCGGGATTGGATAATAATTTCATAAGAAATCATTAAGCCTGTTGAGTAAAAAAAATAAAAAATAACTATTACAGATGAAAAAAAAAAAACAATTAAATTTATAACATATAAAAAACTTTAAATTACTTAATTATGATACTTATTATTAATTAAAAATTAGCATAGGATATTTATAGATTAAAAAAATATTTAGTAAAAGTTAGAATAAAAATTTAAAATTTCATATTAGTATTTTATCATTAATTGATAGTTACTCAAAACTCAAATCTTTTTAAACCTGAAGGATAAATTAATCACAATAACCATTTTTTAAATATAGAAAACTTTACATATGAATTAAATACATTCAAGATTTTACTACAGAATGTATATACATTACCAAAAAATATCAACGAGTAAATTCAGACTAACAATTGAAAATTCCACATTAATATTTTATCAATATTTTATAGTTATCGTCATAAAAATATTAAATGAGAGTAAATGAAGTACAAAAATTACAGTAATCTTTAATTAAAATTCATTGAAGATTTTACTATTAGGATGTTCATTGTTGATAGCAATGAGTCTAAACAAATTCAAATCCACACCGATATTTTATCAATAGGTGATAGTAATCTTAATATTCAAATCTTTTAAACCTGTTGAGTAAATGAATTACAATAACCAGAAATTTTAATATACAGTAATCTTTAATTATGAATTATTAATACATTGAAGATTTTACTATAGGACGTTCATAAATTACCAAAATATCAATGAGAAAATACATAGACTAAATCAAATTCAAAATTCCACACTGATATTTTATCAATAGGTGATAGTAATCTTAATATCTCAAATCTTTTAAACCTGTTGAGCAAATATATTACAATAACCAGATTTTATCGGTTATATAACAACCAGAAATAACAGATGCCTAAAAAACAATTTAGAATATTTAGAATATTGTAAATAATTTAAATATAAATTATTAATACATTGAAGTTTTACAACAGGATGCTTATAGATTATCACAAAAATATCAGTGAAAAATATAGAGACTAAAAAATTGAAAATCTCACATTAATATTTTATCAATAGTTGATAGTAATCGCCATAACTCAAATCTTTTAAACTTGTAGAGGTTTTTTAAATGTTCGATTACCAAACATGGCACCAAAATATTCCTATGAGTTAAAACTTTCCCAAACCCCTTGGCAACATAAATTCGACGCTTTATGACTTTTCGCAACTTTACGCAGTGTCGCTTGAAAGCTTTACTCAAATTTTATTTCACCCTGACGTACGATCGTAACCGTGCCTACCGTCAAGATTTTTTATGGTCGGATGCACTTTTTTTCTGCAAGTTTCGGTTAAAATTTATTCCAGTTTTTGTTTTTAATGTTAGATGCAGCATCGGCAAGTGGTAGTGATTCAGAGATTTAATTTACAAGTGAAATTTTACCATCAATTTATCGAACATTATCATGATGCTCGATAAATTGATGGCAAAATTTCACTTTGTAAATTAGTTCGAGAAAAAGAAGTTAAAGTTTCTGATAGCTTTATAATAATTTATACTTAAGTCATTTGCTTATTGAATGTTTAAAAACCATTTAATTTCTTGGATGGTTCATGAAACCATGTATTCATGAGATACAATTTGCTAAGAAAATAAAAACTTACTGGTACTACAAATATACATTAAATCATAATTCGTTTTCCGTTCAAAAATGATGGGCCTGATGACCAATTGGCTAGCGCTCTGGCTTTTTGTATCAGATGCCTTTTTCTGCCAGTTTGGCTAAAAATTTATTCCAGTTTGGCTAAAATTTATTCCAGTTTGGCTAAAATTTTTGTTTTTTTAATGTTAGATTTTGGCATTGGTAAGCGGTAGTGATTCAGAGATCATAATAATGTTCGATAAATTGATGGTTAATTGCTAAAATAGTTTGGCTAAAATTTATTCCAGTTTTGTTTTTAATGTTAGATTTTGGCATTGGTAAGCGGTAGTGATTCAGAGATCATAATAATGTTAGATAAATTGATGGTTAAAATTTCACTTGTAAAGTTAGTTCGTTAAAAAGAAGTTGCTTTCGTAAAATTTTCTAATATCTGTGTAGTAATTTCCATTTAAGTCATTTGCTTATTGAATGTTTAAAAATCATTGAATTTCTTCCATAAATATTCATGAGATACAATTTGCTAATAAAATAAAACTTATTGACACTACAAATATACATTAAATCTTAATTTGTTTTCTTTTCAAAAATGCGTGGCTTGATAGCCAATTGGCTAGCGCTTGGCCTTTTGTACTTCAGGTTCTAATCCTGTCGTTATCATGGATGTTTGTGAGTGGTTCGGAACTATAGGTCGCGGTCCAATTAGCCCACAGTGTGCACAAAATGACCGTAGAGTGACAAGCCAAATCTTTCAAAAATGTAAAAATGTATAGCTTAAATCTCAAAAGTATTTGTTAAGATTGCATAAACCAAAAG
Organism: Caerostris extrusa; assembly: GCA_021605095.1. NCBI lineage: Eukaryota > Metazoa > Arthropoda > Arachnida > Araneae > Araneidae > Caerostris > Caerostris extrusa. Next base: position 26,682 of record BPLR01007904.1, read on the forward strand.
TTATTATTTTTTTTTTTAATTTCAAAATAACATTGTAGAAAAGCGTGAATAATCGATTTTTTTAAATTATTTGAATATACATATGAACATTTAAGTAGTTCAATTTGAAGTACATCGTTTCTCTTTATAAATAAAATGTTGAACGATTTCGGAAATAATATCAAATTATATTTCGAATATTCCTACCAAACCTTTAAAATAATCTTCTTTTTCTATTTTTAAAGAAACAAAAACAAAATAAATGCTATTCAATAACTAAAACACGTTAAACAACTACAATACATGTAAACATTAGGCAGAAAAACCAATAACAACTATTGCTCCTAAAAGACGAAGATGTACTATATAAAAAAATGGTGGAGTCTTTAGAAAACAGATGTTTTCGATTTCTCCTTTCATTAGAAATAAATAAACTATAAAGATATGCTCGTTTTTTTTTGAATGAAAAAAAAACTATTTTTCCTGAAGACCTTTTTTTTCATATGTTAATTTGTTATTTCACTGCGCCATGCCTTTGAAAGCAACGATGACAACCTTTAGAGCAACAGAACTGTTCTATAAGAAGAAGCACAGCTTTCAATTTGTAAAACATTCTAAAACATCTGCTCATCAAATCAATTTACATGTGTTTGACAGTCTCAACATGTAAATTTATTACTTCGCTTATTGTTATTTCATGTTTTGTGTACCTTTCCTGCAATTTTCTTTTTGATGAATCCAATTTGCATATTTAAAAAAGATAGTAAATAAACATGTGCTGCAAATAAAAGATTAACATACATTTGAAAAATATGCTAATTATGATAGCATAAATCTCAAAAGTTATGATGATGATTATCCAATAAATGATTATCGAAAAAAAAATTATAATAAATTTGATTTCATCAAAAAACAAATAAATCAATCAATCTTTAACAGAAAATAGATACATTTTTATTTGGTATATTTTTTCTATTTATTTTATGCACAATAGACAATCACTTAAGTAATCTATAATACTTGCAATCAAAATCGTTAAATAAAATCTATTATCGATTATCATATTTTTTATTCTCTTTACATAATTATTAGGCAATAAACAAAATAGCATTGAATTATAAAGTTATATATCTATGTATTTCTGTTATTTTTTTATTTTTATTTTGTAATAAAATTGGTTTTAGTATTATTATTATAAGTATTTGAAAAAAAGTAGTAAATAAACATGTGTAGCAAATAAAACATTAACATACATTTGAAAAATATGATGATTATAGTAACAGCTTAAATCTCAAAAAGATGAGGATGATTATCAAATAAATGATTATTGAATAAAAAAATTATGATAAATTTGGATCTCATATAAAAAAAAAGTTTATTGAATACAAAAAATTTATTGTTAGATATTACTTTTTGTGTAAAAATATTATTTTGGAAAAAAAAAACTTTATTATTTCAATAGTATTATATTAAAAATTTTTTTTTCTTCAAATATTTTTTCAATTTTTTCTAGATTACTTAAACAATATAAATATAGCTTTTAAGCATATTTTTTTAATTCTAAATGTAATCGAATATAAAGTATTTAATAGAATTCAACTAAAGGGAACATTTACGATTACTAAAAATATACATTCCACTCCAAAAAAAAATATTAGTAAAATCAATTTCTTACCTCGTCTCATATTTAGGTACAGTTCCTCTATGCAGAAAGCATACTTTTCCATGATCAATATTTAATTCCATGCATTCTGTGCTTCAGTTAAATGCGCACTTTAATCGCCATGGAACAAATTCTTAACAGCAAAAAGAATTTCCAACTTTTGTTTTTTTTTTTTCACCAACCTGGGAATCCTGACAGAATCTTTTTCAGCTTCTAATCCCTTTCCTGCGCTGCATTCGATAGCGATAGCATTTGCTAACTTTCATTACATAAGAGGAAAATAATTACCTATCACCAGCACAACGTAATTAAGAAACTAAAATTACAAAACTGTCTGACTCTTGTATGCTTGCCAAAACGTATTCTTTGCGAAGTTCGAGGATTTAGACTGAGTTAATTAGATTCGCCGACATGAAATAAATTGCGCAGAAATACGGAAGTCGAAGCCATTCCAGACTTTGTAAAACTCAGCTAAGTGCTGAATAAGTCTAACATGTTATTCAATATTTACTTAAGCCAGCAATGAGTTTCGACCATTTCGTCAAAACCAGTAACTGCGAATCTCGACAGCTTGTGATAAAACACTGCTTTATAATTGAGATCAAAAGTTAATTTGGGTTTAAATGAAGCATGATAAAAGTGAAAATTTATATTACTTTTCAGTTTAATAAATTATTGAATAGAGTAATTTCATATTTAATTTTTCTACTTATCATATCGGGGCCTGATGGCAGAGTGACTGACGCTGTGACACTTGGTGCCACGTATTTCGGATTCGAATCCCAGTTTGATATATTGTAATAAAAGAAATGTCATCAGATGCCTATATTTTTTTAATTTCTAAACGTAAAAAATAATAATGAAATAAATGATATGATATGTCATCACTGGCGTAACAGACTATGGTGGCTAAGGCCGCCAAGGTTTCGAGACAGGAGATGATTTTATTTTAGGAGTAGGGTTGTCAGCCAATATCCCAACGATCTACAGACATATTAGACTGGGACCTACAATTTAAAGTGGGTACCGATTTTCCACTGCAAGAATCTGTTGAACTACCGGGACTTGAACCCGAAACCTATGGTAACGAGCGCCTCGCCCATCGGGCTCGATAAACATCTTATTTTTTTTTTTTTAAATCCGTATTAGTAATAATGCCAGTAACTCTTTAAAAATTAAAAGGTACTGGTTTAACAACTAATTATGCATATAATTTTTATTAAATAATTTACTTAATACGATCATTTTTAATTTAAAAATTTTAGAAAAGCTCTATTTTTATTCTTTTTTAAAATCAGTGTTGATATGTTTTAAGGTATATATGTTTTAATGTTGATATGTTTTAAGTGTTTTATTATTCTATTATTAATGCAATTAATCTATTATATCTATTATATAATAATATTATTCGTCATAGAAACTCTCTGGTCATTCTGTTGTGTTACACATTAAGTATAATGTTGAATGTTACTCATTGTATAACGTTACATATTAGATTGACTTCCTGTAAATATAGTCCATATTGGATAATGGTCGGCTGTCTACTGATAGAATCCGAAACAGGAAATGTTATCATTTTACTGTGTAAATTTGTCAACCCAACGCTCTATATTCATATGAGACAGGACCTACTGCTTAAAGTGGATTCAGGGCACAGCTGGGAATCGAACCAGAACCCTGTGGCACATTCGTCATATATGCTATATTGTAATTATACCTTTTAACACATTATATGGAATTTCTTTTTAAAAAAAAGTTTTTTTAATATTCGATACAATGAAAACATTAATATTTTTGAAATTGTTTTTGTCTTAAATTTGCAGTTTATACGTTAAAAAATTAGTTTTTTTGTTTTAGATGTCTTTCTGTGCTATCTGTTTTCCATCGAAAGTATCGATAAAAAATAATTTAAAATAAATGACCCTTACAGATATTTTTATCAAAAAGATAATCGATGGAATTTCCACGTATGCAAAAAAAAATAAAAATAAAGCAAAGCAATAAATAGTTCTAAGCAAAAACAAATTTAAATAAAAAAAAGTGAACGTGATATAAAAATGCAGCAGAAAGAACGTATCGTATTTATACGATCTGAAACATTGATGTATGGGAGTGAACAAAGCATATGTAAAATTAAGTCAAAATTAATTAAAAATTATATTTAATTAAATACTGGTTTGTATTTCAATTAAATATATTTGAAAACATAAAAATGTAAAATTCTATAATATAGCATCTAAACCATGGAAACAAAAAATGAAACTTTATTGGCACAAAATTTGCCAAAGAAGAAAAGCCAACATACATAACAACACACATAAACAGTCCATGCATTATACATTTCAGAGGAATTTATACAGGTGTGACTTATACAATGTGTAAAATAATATTTTTATTTTTACTACTGGAAAATAGTAGTTACGAATTGTTATTTACAAGAAATTTCAATATTACAGAAAGAGCGAGTTTATTAAATAACATTAAGTTATAACGTTTTATTCCAAATCAAACCGCATTCATCTTTTTTGTGCTCACCCAAAGATTCAGAAATTATAAGTTGCAAACTGACTTAAGGCAAGTCAGCAAAAAAAAAATTTTACGTTTTGTTGATTTGCATATAAATTCCATTCTTTTTGATGATATTTTTTTCTTTCTTTTACTGTTTGTATATCTTTTAAAACTGATGCATCGCAAAGATTTAACGGTTTTTCTCATAGGTCAGACATCTATAAAAATTTGGGAAACCTTTCTCTAATTGAATTTGTAATGGTTACAATTACCAAATAAATAGAAATATATATAATAAAATGTCTTTTTAATAATTGTTTAAATTCAGTTATACAATACTATATTTAAAATGGTAAACAATATTGATAAAAAATTGAAAAAAAAAATTCTAAATATTTTTAAAAAAGATTTCTATGAATAAAATAATAATAATAATAATAAAATTGTATTCATAACTTCTAGTATCTGAAACAGAAATTATTTATGGATGAAATTATGTCAAATGGAAGTTGCAATCTTTATCTTAAATTATATATGTACAAATAATTTTTTTAAATGTATTTTAAAATATCAGAAGATTCAAAATATGTTAATGTAAAAATATCTTGTTTAATTCAACTCATATTTATAAAATACAAAAATAAAGAAAAAAAGAGGTAATTACTGCCATTCACTGCTGGTGGTAGAATTTAGCAATATATTTATAACGGTCTAAAAACATAAATAATATGCTAATTTAAAACGAAAACTATCATATTATTTTTTTCCGTTTACAATCAGAATAATTATTAATTCATAAATTTTTTTTTTTATCACTGGAAAACCATTATATTTAACTAGGTTCTTTTAAATTATATTAACTTTAAATGTTAAACAAAGAACTGATGGTAGAATTTAGCGATATATTTTAATATATTTATCTAAATAATATCTAAAAGATTTTAAAAAGCATAAGTAATATGCTAGTTTAAAACAAAAATTGGCATATTATTTTTTTCGGTTGATAATCAGAATAATTATTAATTCATAATTTTTTATCACTTGAAAATCTTTATATTTAAAATACGTTCTTAATCTTGGATTAACTTTTAATGCTAAACAAAATTTCATTAAATAATAACTTCAAGATTTAAACTTTATAGTAACATGCACTATGGTATAATTTATGCATGCTTGTGTCATTTAAATTTTGTAACAACATAAATAAATCACAAAAAAATATTATATTAAAGCTAAAATTCTGCCGCTTTCTATTTTCCAGATGCATTTTACATTGAAAAGAACATTATAATTCTAAGTTATTGTTATATTGACAGGATGCGCCAAGGAACATTATTATTTTTCATAAATTTACCCATCAATTTCCAGCTGGCCATAAAACAGAATTTGAAGAAGATATTCCGCATCAATATGAAGGAATATAAATCAAAATAAAGTACCTTAGATAATGGGTAAAAGTTCAACATTCTTCTTCGGCTTATTACAGAAATTTCCAAAGTAAAGGTCTTTTTTTTTGGATGAATTATCATTTTACTCAACTGTTAAATGAATAATTTGTATGCATAAATTACTCGCTTATTTCCATAGTAGAAAGCTGTTCATTTATCTGATTAAGTATGAACAAAATTATGTAAAAGACAAGAAAAATAAATCGAAAACAGCTGCCAGTGTTCTTTTATTTCGCTGACAGTTCTCATATTCAGATTGTAACCTAGTATCTCCGTTTAGAGCTTTGGGGAATGCTTACTACAGAAGTAAGTCGCTCTTTAAAATGCAACGTCTTTGTTTACTTAAACGTCAAACGTTTGTTCCAAAACGTCAGATCATTTTTTATTTACTTTAAAATGTACAAGAGAGGTGTTTGCCAGTGAAGACCGAAATGAGGAGTAAAGAGGAGTAAAAATGAAAAAGTTTTCTTTATGCATAATGAGTTGTAGGAAGCTAAAGAAATACTTTTTTTTGTGGATTCAAAAATCGAGATTGAAGAAATATTCGGCATCAATATGAAGTAATATAAATCAAAATAAAGTACCTATATAATGGGTAAAAGTTCAACATTTTTTTTCAGCTTATTACAGAAATTTCTAACATAAGCGTGTTTTCGTGTGAATGAATTATCATTTTACTCAACTGTTAAATGTATATTTTTGCATGCATAAATTATTCGCTCATTTCTTTAGTAGAAGGTTGTGCATTTATCAGATTAAACATAAACAAAATCTACCCAAAGACAAGAGAGATAAACCAAAATACATCTGCCACAATTCTTTTATTTCTCTCATATTAAAGATTGTAAACTAGTGTCCCCGTTTAGAGCTTTGGGGAATGCACCCAACAGAAGTAAGCCGCTCTTTAAATCTATGCAACGTCTTTGTTTACTTAAAACAAAGAGATTCAAAAACGTGAGCTCATTTTCATTTTATTAAAATGTACACGAGAGGTTTTTGCAAGTGAAGACAGAAATGAAGAGTGTTGTTGAGGAAAGGAAACCGGTCATTTTGTGAAAAAAAAAAAAAAGGTAATAAAAATGCAAAATGTTTCTCTATGTATAATGAGTTGTAGAAGCTACAGAAATCCTTTTTTAGTGTATTCACAAATTGAGTTTGAAGAAATATTCATTATCAATATGAAGCAGTATAAATCAAAATAATTTACCCAGATAATGGGTGAAAGGTCAACATCAGAAAAGGTAATAAAAATGCAAAAGGTGTCTCTATGTAAAATGAGTTGTAGAAGAATTTTTTTAGAAATCTATTTTTTTTTTTTGTGAAATCACAAATCGAGCTTGAAGAAAATATTCCACATCAATATGAAGAAATATAAATCAAAATAAAGTACCTAGATATTGGGTAAAAAGTTCAACAATCTTCTTTAGTTTATTTCAATAATTTCTAACGTGTAAGATTTTTTTTTTTTTTTTTTTGAGGAATTTCACTTTACTCAATTGTTAAACGTATATATATGCATGCATAAATTATTCGCTGATTTCCATAATAGAAGGCTGTGCATTTATCAGATTAAATATCAAGAAAATCTTGAAAAAGACAAAAATAAAACCAAAAAACAAAATGCCCGAGTTCCTTTATTTCTCTCATAATCAGATTGTAACCTAGTATCTCCGAGCTTTGGGAAATGCTCACAACAGAAATAAGTCGCTCTTCAAACTTATGCAGTGTCTTTGTTTACTTAAAACAAAGAGATAAGAAAACGTCAGCTCATTTTCATTTCGTTAAAAATGTACACGAGGCGTTTTTGACAGAGAAGACAGAAACGAGGAGTATTGTTGAGGAAAGGAAACCGGCCATTTTGTGAAGGGAAAAAAAAGAAAGGTAATAAAAATGCAAAAGTTTTCTTTATATATAATGAGTTGTAGAAGCTAAAGAAATCCTTATTTTTGTGGATTCTCAAATCGAGTTTGAAGAAATATTCAGCATCAATATGAAGCAATATAAATCAAAATAGCGTACCCAGATATTAGGCAAAAGTTCAACATTCTTCTTTAACCTATTACAGAATTTCCCAGAAGTTTTTGGGTGAATTATATCTTTTACTCAAATGTTAAATGAATAATTATGCTTGCATAAATTATTCGCTTATTATCCTTAGATGAAAGTTGTGCATTTATCAGATTAAATATCAACAAAATCTCGCCAAAGACAAGAAAAATAAACCAAAATGCCAGAATTCTTTTATTTCTCTTATATTCAGATTGCAACCTAGTGTCCCCCGCTTAGAGCTTTGGGGAATGCTTACAACAGAGTAAGTCGCTTTTTAAAAGTATGCCTTTAAACCTATATTTTAAACCGCATATACACAAAATAATTTAAAAACCTTGGAAAATCTTTATAATTAACTAGATTATATCACCTTATTGTTGGTTAAACAAAATTTAATAAAATACAGAAATTTTCTACGTAAATGTCTCTTTTTTTTGGAATGAATTATTATTTAACTGTTAAATGTATAATTTTGCATGCATAAATTACTCGCTTATTTCCATGGTAAAAAGTTGTGCATTTATCAGATTTAAACATCAACAAAATATTCCAAAGCAAGAAAAATAAACCAGAAAACATCTGCCAGAGTTCTTTTATTTCTCTCATATTCAGATTGTAACTGTTTAGAGCTTTGGGGAATGCCTACAACAGAGTAAGTCGCTCTTTAAACCTATGCAGCGTCTTTGTTTACTTAAAATAAAGAGTTTCGAAAACGTCAGCTCATTTTCATTTCGTTAAAATGTACACGAGATGTTTTTGCCGGTGAAGACAGAAATGAGGAGTACTGTTGAGGCAGCCATTTTTGCGAAAGAAAAAAAACGTATTAAAAATGCAAAAAGTTTTCTCCATGTATAATGTGTTGTAGAAGCTAAAGAAATCCTTTTTGTCGATTCGCAAATTGAGTTTGAAGAAAGATTGAGCTTCAATATGAAAGAATATAAATCAAAATGGGTGAAAGTTCACCATTCTTCATCGGCTTATTACAGAAATTTCCAATGTAAAAGTGGGGTTTTTTTTTTTTTTTTTTTTTTGGATGAATTATCATTTTACCCAACTAATAAATGAATAATTTTGCATGCATAAATTATTTGCTTATTTCCATAGTATAAAGTTGTGCATTTATCAGATTAAACATAAACAAAATCTTGCCAAAGACAAGAAAAATAAACCACTAAATAGCTGCCAGAGTTTTTTTATTTCTCTCATATTCAGATTGTAACCTAGTGTCTACGTTTAAAACTTTGGGGAATGCTTAGAACAGAAGTTAGTCGCTCTTTAAACCTAAGAAACGTCTTTGTTTACTTAAAACAAAGAGATTCGAAAACGTCAGCTCATTTTCATTTCGTTAAAATGTACACGAGAGGTTTTGCCAGAGAAGACAGAAATGAGGAGTATTGTTGAGGAAGGGAAACCGGCCATTTTGCGAAAGGGAAAAAAAAAGAAAGGTAATAAAAATGCAAAAGTTTTTCTTTTATGTATAATGAGTTGTAGAAGCTAAAGAAATCCTTTTTTTTTTTTTTGTGGATTCACAAATCTGGAAGATTTTACAGGAGCAACTGAAGCAGAAGTAATAGCCATTTTTATTATTTGTTTATTTCAAAGTCTGAGAGCTGAAGAAAGATATTTGTAAGGCCTGAAGTTTTCTTTTTCTGTTTTTTTTAAAGGACATTTCCCCATTTGTGTGTTTTTGCGCCGTTGTCTCACACATCTGTTTTGAGCCATTGAAATCGCTTTTCCTTTCGCAATTTTGTTTTTGTCTAGGACATATTATTTAACAGTTTTCGCCAACATGACGGGAATCATTTTAGCGCACTTTTTTTTCCCTCACTCAGTTCTTTTTTTTTTTTTTCGTCTTCCCCTTTTTTTTTTAGTGATACCAAGATTGGTGGAATATTTTCAAGAAAAGGAAAACTTAGTACCCCGTTCATTCATCCAGACGTGACAGAATAGTTAGGAATAAAATAAAAATGATTGTTTTTGAAATTCAAAAAATAAATAAAAAATAAAATAAAGATTAAATTTAAAAAAAAAAAAAAAACCAATTTTTTTTTTTCATTGATATCATTTAAAAGTTGGAATTTATTTTAAAAATTCATTTTGATGGACTTTGATAAAAATAAAAATGTTTAATTCAAATACTTTTTAAATTATTATTAATTTTTGCTATGTTGTTTTTTGATATACTTTAATATCAAACATTTAAAAATGCTCTATTTATTAAATAATTCAAAATATATTTGCAAAATTATTTTTGAAAACTGTTATAAAACATTTTATAATTTACAGTTATAATAATAAATAACAGCTAATAAATAATAGCAGTTAATAGTTAATATATAATATTTATATTAACTCTTTATATTTTTATAACAACAATTTAGAAAATTACTCGATATTTCTCTAGCGGACTCTAAATATTTTCTGTATTTTCAAACCTGAAATACTTTTCCTGTATCAGGCTATTTATGAACAAGAAATGATTTCCAGAAGAATAAAAACAAGAATTATTTTTTTGGATTTCATTTAAAAACCTGAATTATCCTTTTAATAGAATATTTCATTTTAAATGAAACAAAATTTATTTATAAGTTAGAAAAGAATGTTTTTATTAGCGTGGAATCTCTTCTTCAAAAGATACCTCAATCATTAATTTGTCTTCGTCGTTTTTAATGTTTCAAGCCCTCATATAGTATATATAGATAAAATAACACACGTTAAGAATTCATCAAATACTAAACAAAAAAAAAAAATATGTGTTAGATTCGAATAATATTGATTAAAATGTGTGCATATACTTCTAATATCGTTATATTAATGCTATGAACTGAGATTTATATTCTATAAGATTCTAAAACAGTTTTATTTCAAAATGTTTAACTCTTTATCACAAGAAAATTATTTCAACCAAGATCCCCAAAGGTCCTGGAGATAAAAATGAAATTGAGGAACGTATTAACAATGTGGGCTCGATGAAGATATATTCAATTCGGCCAAAAAGTTACTTCTCAAATCTGATTTTCACAGAAGTTACTGAGAATAACCTATACAACTTCTAACTATTTGCCGACCAACCTGAAATTTATTCAATCAGTTTGACATTATTATGTCAGGAAACTAATGAATCAGGAGGGGTAAACTCACCTTCTGTTTTTAAAAGCTTCCACAGCTGCCCTACCGGATTTGAAGAAAATAAAAGGCGCAGACGAAAAATCGTGCACCATACTGGAACAGTATTGTGCATTAACTAATGAATCAGGAGGGGTAAACTCACCTTCTGTTTTTAAAAGCTGCCACATCTGCCCTACCGGATTTGAAGAAAATAAAAGGCGCAGACGAAAAGCACCATACTTGTGCATTAATGTCAGATATACATTTCAGACTTCTACTGGGCTCTTCTGCTAATAGATTAGCTAGTTTTCGTTAATTTGTACCTATATCAGGGATACACTCACCGTAATTTACTACAAGCAGCATATTAAAAAAAAATCCTTTAAAGATTACATAACATTCCACACACATATAAACACATATATATACACTCAAGAGCCAAAATATTATGACCACCCCTACATTTTGCAATGAACTCGCCTCATGGAAGGCACGTGATTAGTTGGAAGTGGTATTTAACTGCTGCTGGAGACTCTGAAGAATCATTCTTTCACTTCTGTGTGTGATGGGAAAGGCTGCGGATCTAAGCGACTTTGATAGAGGGCCGATTGTAATGGCTCGAAGCCTCGGAACAAGTATTTCCCAAACTGCACAACTCGTGGGTTTGTTCGCGATCTACAGTTGTTAGTACTTATTCAAAGGGGATGAATGACGGTAAAACCAGCAATAGACGACATGGTGTTGGACGTCCACACGCTATCAAAGAAAAGGTCGTTGGAGACTGTCTCGCATGGTGAAGCAAAACCGGAGCCAGACAGTGGCTCAGCTGACAGCCCAATACAATGCAGGGCCAAGTAGAATAGTATCGGAGCACACTGTTCAGCGGACACTGTTGGATATGGGGCTACGCAGCAAACGTCCTCACTATTGTCTTTGCTGACCAAGCGTCATCGGCAACTTCACCTGCGCTGGGCCCGGAACATCGTGACTAGTCCATGGATCACTGGGAGAGAGTTGCCTGGTCAGATGAATCACGGTTTGTCATTCATCACGCCGGTGGCCGTGTCAGGATACGCCGTCTTCCAGGCGAACAGTTGCTCCCTCAATGTACAGTAAGTCATACACAGGCCGGTGGTGGTGGTATTATGTCTTGGGGGACGTTCTCTTAGGCGTCTCTGGGACCCGTGGTTGTGGTAGAGCAGACCATGCATGCTACAGGGTATCTGAACATCATTGCCGGACAAGTTGCACCCTTACATGGCCTCTTTTTCCAGCTGGAAATGGAATGTTCCAACAGGACAACGCCCCTTTGACACAAGGCTAAAATTGTGTTGGAATGGTTCCAGGAACATGAATGAATTCCAGTTAATGTCCTGGCCGCCTAACTCACCGGATATCAATCCGATAGAACACATTTGGGATGTCCTGGGACGGCAGCTCAAAAGTTCAAAGACCACCAGTTCGCAATATCTCGGATTTGCGTGACCGCAGCTTAAACATCTGGTACAATCTGTCTCCGGCCATCTACCAAGGACTTGTGGCATCCATGCCAGGCGGGCTGAAGCTGTGTTCCGCGCCAAAGGTGGGCCAACTCGTTATTGACAGGTGGTCATATGTTTTGCTCTTGAGTGTATCCACTCATATGTATATACACTCATGTCCATAAATTAAGGATAATGAAGTTCAGGAAAAGAAAGAGACAGAAGCAAAACAAATTTGACTTATTTGTAAAGTCTATTTATTAAACAAAAGGTTAAAGTGCAAAAAGAAGCTATATGTTTGACATAATTAATAAAAATTGCGATTTTTACTCCCTGGAGCAAATTAGTACAAGCATAACATGGTTAAAATGGTATGTAAAAACAGTATAACATGGTTAGTATGATGGTTAATATGGAGTATGTCTCCCGGACGATGCAATACAGGCCTTACAACGCCTAGGCATGCTGAGTATAAAATTATCAATCTGATCTTGAGGAATATTACACCACTCATCAAGCAATGCCCTCCGAAGTTCCGGTTGACAGGTGGGAGGGGGTTGACGGGCTGCAATTCGTCGGCCAAGCATATCCCACACATGTTCTGTTGGATTCAAGTCCGGTGAGTATGCTGCCAATAAATACGGGTGATATCCTCCAATTGAAAGCATTCGTCTACAAAGCTTGCACGATGAGGTACGGGCGTTGTCATCCATAAACAGAAATTCAGCACCCATGCCGCCCCGAAACAAACGTACATGTTGTTCAGAATGACATCCCGATAGATGTGGCCTGTCATCGTTACACTTGAACATGCAGGTCAGTTATGGAACCAAGAATAATTCCTCCCCAAACGAGCCATCCTGCACCACCGTAACGGTGTCGTTCAGTGGCGTTCTCTTGGTGGTAACGGGTACCTGGCGCTCACCATATGAATGTCCGGTGAGAATAAGACTGCAAACTAAGCCTGGACTCGTCGGAAAACATCATACAAGACCACTGTTGCGTTGTCCACAATGCATGCTCTCTACTCCAGGTTAATCGCAGGCGACAGTGAGTTGCGGTAAGTGGAACACATTCGACAGGCCTACGAGCATATAGGCCAATGTGCCCTAATCGTCTGTACACGGTCTGCCTTGAAACTGTCGTACCGGTAGCTGAAAAGAGCTGACGAGACAGGTCTGATGCTGTGCTCCGTCTGTTTCTTTTGGTGGTAACTGCTAAATACCGGTCCTGATTCGTCGTTGTAACTCGGGGGGCGACCTGTGCTGTAACATCTACTCACATTACCATCATCTTGGAATCGTTGCCAAAGCCTGGAGATGACACTCTGGGTGATTCAAGTTCCTCGGATACTTCCAGCTGGGTACGTCCACATTCCTGTCGTCCGATAATTCTACCACGTAAAAAATCATCCACATGCTTCCTTTGTGCCATAACTATGCGGTTATTGCACTGATAGGCTTTTAAAGCGCTTGTGAACAATTTTACTTCTTTGCCACCATTCCTTATATACCCCTCTCTTACACTCTCGTCATTGTGACGTACTATCTGCGCCATCTGGTGGTTTCCTGTAATTTGCATATTCTTCTTCAAGATGTGTGTGATAATTCTATAGGTGAAATGTTTATTTTAGAGTTAAATTTCTGTGTGATTCTGAATTATCCTTAATTTATGGACATGGGTGTATATATATGAGATCTGTATGAGATTTTATTTTAATTTCGATTGAAATCATCTTTCATACAAATAACTTTTCTTCAAATAACTATCTTGCAAGTTTTTTTTTAAAAAGTTAAACCGGTTAAATTTCCGGTTAAATAGGCAACCGGTTAAATTTCCTAAAATCTGCTCCAAGTAACTAATGTTACAGCTTACCATGCCTGCTGCATGTAAAATAATCATTTCCTTATTAACGTTGTACTTTTAACTAGTTTTCGTTATGTAGTGCCTATATGAGATCAATAAAGAAAAAAAATATTTTATAGAAGCTAATTGTATTATTAAGAAAAAATAATATTTAATGTATTGCAATATATCATCTTTGTGCTTGTCTTAAGCCAATGGTCTACAAACTCAAAAAGTCAAATATAATCGATAGAACAATTAAAAAATTTTAAAAGTTTTATTTTCTTTCAGGAATCAAGTTTTTAAACGACAATTTAAACTAGCAACTACCTTAAGTAAAACCAGATATCATAATAATAATCGGAAACGTCATTGAGAAAAAGTAAAAATATGACAAAATAATCTTTAACATTAATGCTTTAATACTGTTAACTCTTAAAATGTTAACTCTTAACAAAACATTTTTTAACACTATCTCTGCATTTTCTGGAAAATTTACATAAAGCAGGTTTTTATGTCGTCATTTTTTTAATTTCAAGTAGGATTCCAGATTCTCAACAAAAAAGATTTTTTCAATTTATTTTTGAAAAAGGTTCATGATCGAAAAAGATTGTTTGCATGAATATGTGGAGCCAAAGAGTGAAAGAACAGCAAATGCTTGTTTATTTAACTGATGACATTTCCATGCATTGAAATTGAAAATGCATTCTTTTTCCAGGTCTTTCAAAGCGGGGCATTTTTGCTATGAAGTACGATAACATTTATTTCTCTCTAAATTTTCACCATCAACATTAGGAAGTTCAAACTTAGAGCTCCATAATTCTTGGTTTTTAACTCTAATAATTGCATTTCAAAAGTGCCAAAGTCAATAAAATTGAAAGTAAAATTCAATTCTATCATGACTCTTCGATCACTGATAGGGTTTTTTTAACGTGCTTCTATAATATCCGGAAGCATCCATAGAAAATCTTCGCTCACATTTAAAATTGTTATTCTGAAATAGTAAAGGCAAATTACAGAATAATTTTCTTGACGAAATTTCAACAGGCTTGGAAAAGGAATTAGTGTTTCTCTTTCAGGTTCTTCAGCAAAGAGAATTTGTCTTCGAATAAAATTATTTCTTACGATGTCGAAAAAATGTGTGTTTTTCATTTCCTCTGTAGTTTACGAATAATACTATTCAGATGAAACGTAATATCTAACATGAAACAAAAGTTTTGGATATCGAATGAGCCTCCTTTTATTCAAAATAGTCAACACCCTTCTCAATAAGAAATGCTTTGATTTCTAATAATAAGGAAGCCAAATGTTTTTATGCATTTCCTTTTGAAAGTCAACATACCCAACATACCTGGGATCTTCCATTCAACTAAAAATTTCAGTTGAATGGAAGATTCTCTCTGCATTTCAACTAAAAATTCTTTAAATTGGCAATGATAATTGAGCTTTAGTTATAATTGTGTTAAAATTGCCGATCACCAATTCCATAACATTGTAAATTTATGTTTGAAACGTCAGCGAAAAAGCCGTTACAAGGAAGAATGTTTCAATGGTAACAAATAGCTCACGACTCATTTTCTACTTCAAAATAGAAACAAAACTTTTTCTCATTCAGTTCATACTTTTTTGTCTCATCTGTTGAAATTGAAACAGTTTTATAGAGGGTGTTATATTTCTTCATGTATTCAATCTAAGCATGTGCAATATCCTCGAAAAGTGTTTGACATTTCAGTGGCAATAATAATACAAATTCTTCTTTAGGACACGTAGACGAAATTGATGTTGAAACCAATTTAAGATTTTCGATTTACTGATTTGTTATATTCAAATAATTTTTAACTCTTCTATCATTTACTATTTTAACAGATAGTGACAATTTTAAGTCATTTTGGAATTTCTGTCTTTTGCTTAAAATAGAATATCAGCTTGGCTGCATTCCTAAGACCTTTTCATGTATTCACTGTCCATATATGGTTTGCCTCTTGACTATCAATAAAGCTTGCAATATTAAAATTATTGGAGGATTGCACCCGATAATTCAATACATAACTTTATTTTTCATGACTCTTCTGAAGTTCCTCAACTGCTTTCTTTTCTCCCCGCAATATTTCCCTACCAAATAATGCTGTGTTTTATTGCAAAATGTCTCAAATTTCAAATTCGCGTTAATGTTTATTGAAATTGAAATATTTTTATTTTCAACAGATACGATTCGGAAGAACATTTGATTTTTAAATAAAAGGAAAGATTTGGTCCATTTAATTTGACATTCTGGTTTTCTTCTACCATGTATTTTTACCTTCTTCTTTGTAACCATGTCAAATAGATGGCACTAAAAATATGTTTCTTTTTTTAAAACAATAACAGTAGTTATAACAACTTATTAAATTGACACCAATACTATCTGCGAGATTGTCATCTAGTTGAAAGATACACATAGGCCTAAGAGTCAGCCGAGTAGGCATTCTTCGCTGGCGTGAACCTTCCTGGCACGTCAAGGCACTAGCCATTGCTGCCAATGATGGACAAGTTGTGATTGACTTGCTCTTGCTCAACTCGTGTATTAGTCGCATGTGCGTCTTTCGTCGAATATCCCGCTCCCCCTGCTCTTTGTTAACCCGATTGACGCCTTGCATGCCAGCATGTAGTCAAAATCGATTCGTATCAGCCGCACTCAAGTAAATAAAAACAATGGTTTTATTGGCCATTGTTTTTACACTAGTTTTTACAACACTTTCATCATCATCATTGGTGCAATAGCCCTATGTTGACCTAAGGCCGTCTGCCTATTGACGTTTCGAGACAGGAGATGTTTCATTTCTTTGGGATAGGGTAGTCAGCCCACGTCCAACGCTCTACAATCATGTTAAATCTGGATTATGGTTTTAAAGTGGATTACAAATCACTACAAACATCCATGATACCACCAGGACTCGAACCGAAACATGTATCACCAAGCGCAATATAGCTAGTAACTCGATCCATCAGGCACCCTATAACATTTTGCTAAATGTTAATTTAGTACCGTTATTTTTATAGTATATTTTGTAAACATATACTCTAAATATTTTACAAAAAACATATTTAAATTAACATTTGGCAAAATGATAACATTAAAAAAATTCTTATACAAGAATTTTTTTTAAGTTAGTTTATATAATACACCTTTAAAATGTAAAAAAATACTTTGTTACGCAAAAAGTCAGGAGCAGCATTAATTAATTACACCTGCGTGGACAAAGAAAGCATTTTAAGAATGGGAAGTACAATAAATGTATAAATAAATAATCATAACTGAACCATTTTACATTTATCAGAATTTGGTTCAGAGAAACTCGGATTTTCCAGATTCGGATATAGTTTTTTCGAAAGTAAAGGTTATTTTTTATTTTTTTTAAATAAGAGAGCAAATAATTGACGTTATAAATGCCTGAGAAATTTTATTTTTATGAATATTTTATTATTTATGAATAATGTAAAAGGAATAACATAGTTTGGAAGTTTGAAAAATATAAAAAAATAAATTAGCGGGTGTACAAGTATTTTTTTCTTATAGTACGAAGAAGAGTAAAAATATCTATACTGAATGTGTTATATTATTAATGAGTACTATAATATTGCAATTAAATTTAATGAACTTTCTAAAATATTAAAATAGGGAGAAAATAATCTGAACACATTTATCTTAAGGTAAAAGAACGAATCAGCAAGTTTTACTAAAACTTTTCGCTAAAGTTATAATCATCCACAGAAATGCGTTCTTCAGAAAATTTTTTTTAATTATGATTACCAAAAAAATGGTTTTATATAGTTTAAATATGCAAGGTAATTCTCTCTGGAACTTCTACTTTTGAAAATATTAATTGTAATCCATTAATATTTCTCGCACTGATGCATCTAGTTTAATCCATAATTAATTATGTTCATGTTTAATTGCAGAATTTATTTTTGTAATTAATCGTTTCCTAATGTAAGTCTTAGATTTCCACAATTCATTTTTAATTCGACGTAAGCGATGTGTTTCTGTTTTATAAGAATCTGCACATGAATTAATTTTCTTTAATTCATCATTACTACGATAATATATGTGCAGCTAAATTATTATTTCAATCATATACTTTTAAACTATTTTAGGTTATGATATTTAAAAACATGTGATAATACTTTTTTTTATGTATTTGAATTTCTAAGAGTTTCTAATAATGACTTTCAAATCCAAAATAATCGTTATAATTTATAAAATAAATTTAAAAAAAATGCAAAAAATGTAAATGTTATTTTATTAAAATAAATGTCATTCAATCGATTAAAAGAAATAGTTTCTCGTTGTTATTGAAACACCAACAATTTTCATTTGGAGAAATATTTGATCCAATATTAATTAAAGTATGATTTAATTATTTCTTAATCAGTTTTCAAAATTTTTCATAAAAATTTTATTTAATAAATGCAATAGTTTATAGCATTGAATACGTTTCACAGTTGCCTATTTCGAAGAAAGAAACAATATACTATAAAAATTACGTTCTAATAATCTGTTTAAAATAAATGCCCTATTCTTTAAAAAAAAATATTTTATATTTATGTATTCTTTAAATTCTAACAACAGTTAAGATCAATATACATATATATGAATATGTTTTACGTGGATCCAATGGATACATTTTAAAGTTGCCTATTTCGGAAGAATGAAACAATATAAATTTTTAGTTTCCAATAATCTGCCTATTTTTAAAATATTCTATCCTTCTTTAAATATAGTTGCCAAGTATATTTTCCGCATATATATACATACATATATATATATATAGTAATGCTTCAAACGTCATAAAACGTTAAAATAGTTTCTATTCCATAAAATCTGTACTTAAATATCAATAAAGTTTTATATTCTGTACATCGGTTTTAATTTTCATTTCTGCTATTTTATTTCGTTGCGAATTAGATTGGATTTGTAAAGGACAAAATAAAAAAAACATTTTACTTTTATTCCAACGAAAAAAAAATAATATATCGTAACGGAAAAGAATAAAAATAAAGAAAAAGTCGTAAAAGTTTAGTAATACGTAAGTTTAAAAACTAATCTTGCGTAACGTTTATTCTTTCGTATTTATTTTAAGCTATATAGAAAACATTTTACAAGTTTAATGTACCGATTCGAATGATTAAATTTCAATTACAACTGAACCATTCAATTGAACCAAGAACATTATCATAAAATATTTGTGATGGTTTTGTTCAGATAACTTTTATTTGTAATCTTCAATAAATTGATGCGAAAATACTTGTCTAATAAATGTTGAATCCACAATAAAACTTATTTAATTTAATTTTTTGTATTCTATTTCTAAATGCACATTTTTTTTGTACAAAAATAATTTTCATAATGAAATTAGAAAATGTATTTTCCAATGAAAATATCAAACAATTTTTTTATAAACAAAATTCTGAAAGTTTTTAGTAATGTAATCTTAAAAAAAAATTTAGTTTAATTGAAGGAATTTAAATTATTAAGATATTTTACACTTATTTAAGTTATATATTATAATATCAAAAATTTTAAATGTTTTAACTGTAATAATATCGTGGATAAAGATTAGGATATTAAATAAATATCACTTTATAATGATTTAATATTTAATTTCTAGCATAGAAATATCCTATGTCATAAATATAAGTACTATAAATTTGTTAAGATCCTAAAGCTGCTAGTCGATTCAATGAATAAATATTAATTAAAGTGTACTAAAATATAGTCAATAATTTTCATGGCTTGATGCATAAATTCGCGAAATATTTTTATACAATTTATATTTAATAATTCACATCAGAAAAGAGTTATACTAGCCATAATTAAATATTTAAATTCATGTTAGTCGCACTTTATAAAAGACAAAACACACTTTATTCAAGCATGAATGCAATAATATGCACGTATGGAGTGTTTATTCAAGTAGTCGATTTGAAACAACTTTTATGTCAATTGGAAACGTTGAATCATAGAATCTCTATCCAATGGCGAAATACCCTTTTTACAGTTATATATACATGATATTAGAGAGTTACATTTACTTTATTTAAATGTTTTAAAATAGCCACTTCGTTTTAAAAAGATTTAATGCTTTAAAATATTTTATGGAAAAAAAAACATTCACACTTATTTAAATTAAAGTGTGAATGCAATCATAGGCAGTAAAGCAATAGTTAACTAAAAGTAGGCAATGTAATACATCTTTAGGTGTTGACTACATGCATATATATATATATATATATATGCATATATATATGACTGCATATATATATATATATATATGCAGTCAACACCTCAAAAAGTCGTCGAAACTTTTGAAATTTGGATATATTACACATAAATGCAAGATGCATTGACTAGCAATGTTCAAAAAAGTACTTTTACCATTTTGTTACATACATACGATATAGTTTTCAAGCGCAGGCATAACTGCTATTCAATAAACGCTGGAAAATGCTTTAAAACTGCTATTCAATAACACTAGAATATTCAATAAAAGGCTGTATATTAGACAATTTCGAGACGATCAAAGTAAAAAATGTGTTCGAGGTGATATTTGCCAACAGAGCCATAGGCCGACTAGAAGTAGGTCAACGACAGTCTGAGACTGCAAGATGACTTGTGATGAGCCTGTTGTGGTACTAGTTTCTAATTTCTAGTCGGCGTCTCGAAATCTCGCCGAAGGGATACCGAGACATGTCACTTCAGGGACGATTTATACATTGGACTAGGGAACGTCACACTAGGACTGAAATCATCTTGACCCATCTCATCTTAGATCCGAGCTTATTTCTGCTACAGAACTGACAGTATCAGTCACGACAGAAACTAGAAAGTTCTTAGTAACTAGAAAAGCTAGCATGCAGACCACCTTGTCTGTATATTAGGTGATTGATATTATGCGCATCGCCTATCTACCACTAGATGAGGATGACGTTTATATTGGACTGTTATGAAAACTGGAACTAGGAAAACTCGACTAAAATTTGCTGGTGTTCCGGCTTAGCTTTACAGAAAAATTTCGATATTTACATAATAAGAGAAACAAGCACTCCATATATTCTGTCTAACATAAATAAAAAGAACTTATAAAGTTGGTAGTCTTCTTAGTTTGAACTATATGGGGTGGAAAATCCGCACCTGTGTGGTTTGTGGGATGGAAATCTTAATACTTAAAGATACAGTCAAAACATACTGGATTGTATTATTTGTCCACATGCTGATGCTGCAGCAGTTAGAGATACATTTAGTTTGGAAGCAGATAATTCTCATACTACAACCTCATACTACTTGCCTTTATACACCAATTTCTTCAAGAAGAAATTGAATGGAAGGGATAACATTCTCTCTTAATCTTAATTCCTTTTAGCATGTATGGAGAGCTCTCAGGAGACATTTGTTGGTCTTACACGCCTTGGTCACGTCTTAGAACTACTTTATGGAATCAATGGGCATGGACACCCCTTGCTTATCATTAACAAAATCCTAGAAAAATCATTAGACATCAATGTCAGACCCGCATTACTGTTTGTAGTGATTTTTTTTTTTTAGTTTTATTTTCCATAATCGAATTTAAAGCGTCATGTTTATACCACAGAAAGGAAATATTATGTGTAACATTTTCTTTTGATTTGAAGCTTCTTGTGGTATAATAGACAAGTTTTTTCAAGTTTATTGATCAGTTTTCAGTTTGATGCTTAACTTTTGGTGATTGTACACTTATATAGCATATATATATATATATATAAAATAATTAGGGATATTGTTAGTTTGATGGGAAATACATAATAATAACAATCGGCAACTTTTTTTTAATAAAAATTAAATAGAAGAGATTAAAATGAAAACTTATAACATTTAAAAAGTTCAGAATATGCAAAGTTTGTTTGTGATGTTAACTACGCGTTTTATATAAGAAGAGAAAAAGCGACCTTTAGCATTCCTTCTGTAGGAAAAGATTAAAAACAATTGATATTCGTTTAATGTTTTTGTAACAGTGACTGGGGCGATATCTAAACAAGATAATTTAGCTGAATAGTTAGTCTTAATAGAATTCTCTGAATAGTTAGAAGGACATCAGTTGTTTAGATACGGGTCGAACTCAATCTGTTGTAGCAGAAGCCTTAGGAAATTTTTATAATGTCATATCTAGACTAAGGAATTGGTTTTTGGAACAAATACATGCAACATACTTTATATACCCACCAAATCTGCTGATGTTCGAGACTTTTGCGATTGTTAATTCAGCACTAAACCCACAGTTAATCAATTACTGTGGGTATTGAATATTAATATATAATTATTTGTGACTACCTCATTATTAATCTAACTTCAATTTCGATGTAACCATTCTTTTCCAGGAAGCAAACAATGAGTGCAAGTACGCATAAATAAACTTACCAAAACAATTAAGGGATATTGTAATTTTGGGTATAAAGTGGGGATGAGGAAATCATTTATCTGAATAGGTAGTCTAGACCATTGGTTGTTTAGAGGAAAGTCAAACGTAATCCGTGGTAGCGGAAGCGTTAGAGCTTCCTCAAAGTATCATTTCCATCAAAGGATTCGAGTATTCGAATCTAGAAATATTCGTGAAAGATCAGGAGAAGGTCGTAAGCATGTAACAACCCAAAATGAGGATATGTATTTACCACACCATTAACGCCACTTTGCAGCAGCAGCATGTTCAGGGGGTTAATGGTAGGAGAGTTTCTACAACACTGTTTGAAACACACTCCACCATAAGAGTTTGCATGCTCATAGAACTTTGTTTGCATTCCTTGATGTAGGCGAACGTGCTGTTAACAGGAGGTGAGCTCATAAGGGAACGAGATGAGTGGAGCAACATGATCTTCCCCAGGAGTCCCTCTTTAGTGGAAAACCAAAAATAGGCAGATTTTCATCTGGAGAGAACCTGGTATACGAAATACTGCATTTTTTCATGAAAGTGTCTGATTTGTCAGGGGCAAGGTTATGGTCTGGGTCGATATTTACATCAATTTCCACATTGACCTGCATATTATCATGAATGGAGCATTAACGACTCAGCCATATTGGGATGAGATCCTCATACCTATTGTGTTTCTTTTATGCTGCAGCAGTTGGATATGAATTATTTCACATGTATGAATATGCTATGCCCCATCATGTTACACTAGTGGACAATTTCCTTTCCGAAGAAGGAATCTTTCAAAAGGATTGAACAGCATATCCCATAGACATCAACTCAATACAGCGGGTTTGAGGCATTCTAGGGAAAAGCGTTTTTATACGCTTATCACCCTCAAAAACAATTTAACAGTTGGTAAGCTTCCTTCTATTAAATTTCACCAGGCATTGATTACATGCCTCGTAATTGGGCGACGTTGCTTTCAGTCCGAGGAAACCATACCTCTTGTTAATACTCATGTGTATCCGAAAAATAACATTTTTTGTTTGTTTGCATAATATTAACGAAGTGTGCATTGTTCATTTATCGACAAATACAGTCAATTGAAATTTAATTATTCTTGTTCGCTGCTTCTTCTTACTTCATAACTTACAATACCTACACATCATATATCAGTAATGAAAACATTTCCATTCCTACAGTTTATACCCATGATCATAATATAACCTAATTGTTTTGAGCTATATATATATATATATATATATATCCTCCGTTATCTGGGCTAAAATTAACTGTACTGACCCGTTTACTGTGCGTAGATTCAATAAAAAAAAATTAATAAACAAAAAAGTTTGGCTGGCAGGGCCTGAATGGCCGAGTGTGCTAGCGCTCTGGCGCTCGGTGCCACAGGTTTCGTGTTCGAATTCCCGGCGGGGCCCTGGATGTTTATAGTGGTTCGGAATCCACTTTAAACCGTAGGTCCCGGTCCGTTCTAATAGGATCGTAGAGCGTTGCGGTGGCATTGTTACTCCACGTCCGTGACTTATCTTCAAGTTACACGCGCCCCTGGGTAATGCAAAGTGAATACGTCTGTGCAGAGCTTGCCTTAAGGTATCCAAGATCAAGCTGTCTAAGTGTTTGCCGGCTGCATTAGAACAAAAAAGTTTGGCTTGCAATACTGAATTGTCTTTTTATTATAATTTTACGTCAACGTGTTTCAATTCTATTAATATATTTTAGATTAATTTACCTTGTTTAAAATTGAGCAAATAATTTGTAAACCTTTTTCTTCTTTCCATTGCAGATTGTTATTGTTCAATAAACTTAAGAAGATTTATTTTATTGTATAAAATTGTTAATTGTTCAATAAAGAAAGATGGTTTAATGTTGGCCTTTTCATGAACTCCTTAGAATCTATTTTGTTACGTTATGACTATCAAACCTCTTATCAATATTTTCCTGGGGAAATAAACAATAAAAGTGCTTCGATTTTCCGTTTTACACACATTTCTTCCTCGTAGAAAAAGTTTTATTACATGAATATTTTATGACTACTACATCCTCCCTCAAATCAACTGATGAACTTGTTATTTGGAAAAGAATATTGAAATATAAATGCTTCTATGTGGATTTAGCGGAATTTCTGTTTTCAGGGGCTGCATGTTCAATCCTTAAATGTGGTTGATAAAAATATATTCTATTCGTTAACACATACTAAAATTTGGGAATTTATTACATGCATATTAAACTGAAATCTTACATTCTTTTAATGATTATCATTGTAAATAGAAAAAAAATAATAATTTATTATTAAAGCAAGCAATATTTTTAATTTTTTAAAAAATAATTATAATATTAGTAATACATAAAGAAATAATCTAATATTAAGTGTAATAAATCACGATGGCTATATAAAAGCAATTAGGAAAACAGCTCTAAAATGTGTTCCAATTCCCATTTCACCCATTCACTGCTTTTATTTCGTTATCTCTAAAACGAAATTCAATTTTCCTTTTGAAACCAATAAAATCTATTTTAGTGAATAATATAGCACAATACTTCTCAAGCAATGTCTAAGATTAAAAAGAAATATCTATATAATTCGTAAAAATATATATATATATATATATATTTTTATTATATATTTATAATATTAGCAATAAATTAAGAAGTAATCTCGTATTTGGTGTAATAAATCATATCGCTACATGAAAAGCTATTAGCAAAGAGCTCTAAAAATTTGTTATATTATGATCATAGATTCCCATTTTATTTGTACACTGTTTTTATTTCGTTATCTCCAGAAAGAAATTCAATTTTTTTTTGAATCTAATAAAATTGCACAATACTTCTAAAATGAATCAAGCAATGTCGTAAGACTAAAAAAAAAAATATCTATATAATTCGTAATAAATCTCTATATATAATCTATAAAAATTTATAATATTAGCCGTAAATTAAGAAGCAATCGAATATTTGGTATAATAAGTCACAATGCTATATGAAAAAACTATTAGGAAAACTGGTCTAAAATTTGTACCAATTCCCATTTTACTTGTCCACTGTTTTTATTTCGTTATCTCCAGAAAGAAATTCAATTTCTTTTTTGAATCCAATAAAATCCACTTTAGTGGAATAATATCGCGCAATACTTCTAAAATGCATGAAGCCATGTCTTAATAGAAAAAAAAAATATCTATATAATTTGAGAGTAGTGAAAAAAAAAAAAAAGCATCAAATTCCAGAATCTCTTCGTTTTTGTTCCCCATTTTTTCCTTCCCCAGGGCCGTTGCAATTGATTTACCATCAGTGAAACTTTATTCTTCCGAGCTTCGAACAGAGCTATCAGCCTGTTATTATAGCAGTCTCATCCAGAGCTTTGAATGATGATTCTAACTACTGTCATTAAACTATCGATATCGCTCTCCACCTCTATCGATATCACTCTTTATATACATCACATGGCACCGACGTACCGAGGCGTACAAATGGTGGCCGATTTTATTGGATGGCGTCATTATCGATGTGTTTTTTTTTCACTTCATTTCACTTGTGCTTCTTGCTTTTCATTCCCGCGGAAGAAAAAAAGTTTGTTGACTGGCGAAGCTAAGTCTGGTAGAAATCATAACGATTCACGGTGTTACAAGATAGCGAAAGTAAAGTTCGGTTTAAAAGTGCCTCGTTTTATCTTGAAAATAATGAGAATACTGATACATTTTGAATTATAGTATAATTATTCATCTACTAGGAATGAATCCATAAGAAATAAAAGTTGAAGTGATAAAATATATGGTTTTGACTGAACATTCCAGATGTACTTTATAGTGAATGTTTGTAAATTTTAGAATTTACTGAAATCATAACTATAATTTTAACCAAAAGATAAAAATTATATTCATTTAAAGACTTATTATAGATTATTGAAATGTGAAAATTTTTATAGTCTTCGTCTAATATCGCGCAATACTTTTTCACAAAAGTTGAATTATTTATGAATGTATTAAAAAGTAGATTTTGTGCGTTTTCAAAATTACTTTATGAGGTATGTTTATTAATGGGTCATTGTAACTAAATATAGCTTTACTAATTTGATTTAGATGTAAAATTTTTTTAAAAAATATTATGCGTTTAAATTGCATCAGTTCATACGATAAAATAATGCACAAATTTAAAATGCCTTTTTTTTAAGTATTGCATGCGTAATGAGTTGAATAAAAATAAGAGTAAAGTATAACTAAATTCATATCTTTCTCGAATCAAATACAAAAAATATTTTCATATTACAAGAATATTTAATAATCTTTGATGCAGACTTATTTTTCGGACTTCAATGCGAGTATATTTTTGAACTTGCATTTCACAAAAAAGCCCATTAAAAATACATTTTAAAACACAATTTGGATTGTTTCAATACTGAATTGTCTTTTATTTATAATTTTATTTCATTTGTGTTAATTTATTTTAGATTAACTTACTTACATAAAATTGCACATTTAAATATACATAACAATTTTAAAGCCTTCGGTTTTTGTTTCTAAGGCAGATTCAATGTAAATCTTTTAATTGGTCAATAAATTAAAAAAAAATGGTTTAATGCTGACATTTTCATGAAGTTCTTAGAATCTATTTTTTTTTGCTTTATGACTATCAAAATAATCATCAATATTTTTATTGGGTAAAATAAACTAAACAGGAGCTTCTATTTTCGAATTTACTCACATTCCTTCCTCATAGAAACAGGTTTTTCGCATGAATATTTCGCATGGTTTCGCATGGTTTTTCGCATGGTTTTTCGCATCCTTCTTCAAAACAATTGATAAACTTATTATTTGGAAAAGAATATTGAAATATAAATACCTTCATGTGGATTTTAAAGGAATTTGTGCTTTCAGGCGATGCTAGTTAAATTCTTAATTGTTGTTGATAATAGTTTATTTTATCCATTACACACATTAAACTTTTGAATTTATTACATGCACCTTAAACTAACACTTTCCGTTATTTTAATAATTACGATTGTAAATAGGAGAAATAATTAAATAAAGAAAACTAATAGAATAAATAATAATAGAATAATAGAATAAAGAAAACTTTAATATCCAAAGGAAAGCAATATTATTTTTATATTTAAAAATGTTTATAATATTAGCTATAAATTAAGAAGTAATCTAATATATGGTGTAATAAATCGCATTATTATATGAAAAGCTATTAGGAAAACAGCTCTAAAATGTGTTCCAATTTACATTTCACTTGTCCACTGTTTTTAGTACATTATCTCTAAAAACAGTTCAAATTTTCCTTTGAATCCAATAAAATGCACTTTAGTGATATATTATCGAGCATTACTTCTAAAATGAATCAAGCGATGTTGAAAGGCTGAAAAATAATATCTATATAATTCGTAATAATCTATATATGCAGAATAATATATATCCTATTTATCTATTATTACACGAGCTATTAGATTACCTCCTTATTTATTGCTAATATTATATACATTTATAATATAAGAAATAAATTAAGAAGTAATCGAATACTTGGTGCAATAAATCACATTGCTGTATGAAATGCTATTAGGAAAACAGCTCTAAAATTTGTTGCAATTCCCATTTGACTTGTCCACTGTTTTTATTTCGTTATCTCCAAAAAAGAAATTCAATTTTCCCTTTTGAATCCAATAAAATCCACTTTAGTGGAATAATATCGCGCAATACTTCTGAAAAGAATCAAGCCATGTCGTAAGATTAGAAAAAAAAATATCGATATAATTTGAGAGAATGAGGAAAACTTAGTGAAAAATAAGCATCGAATTCAGAATTTTGCCCGTTTTTTGTTCCCATTTTCCCTTCCCCAGGGCCGTTGCAATTGATTTACCCTCAGTGAAACTTTACTCTTCCGAGCTTCGAACAAAGCTATCAGCCTGGTATTACAGCAGTTTCATCCAGAGCTTTGAATGAAGAGTCTAACTACTGTCATTAACTATCGATATCGCTCTCCACCTCTATCGATATCTCTCTATATACATCACATGGCACCGACGCATCGAGGCGTACAAATGGTGGCCGATTTTATTGGATGGCGTCATTATCGATGTGTTTTTTCACTTCATTTCACTTGTGCTTCTTGCGTTTCATTCCAGGCAAAAGAAAAATGTTTTGTTGGCTGGCAAAAAGCTAAGTCTGGTAGAAATCATAACGACTGTGTCATAAGATAGCGAAAGTAAAGTTTGGTTTAAAAGTGACTCGTTTATCTTGTAAATAATGGGAATACAGATAGATCTTGAATTATAGTGTAATTATTCATCTACTTGGAATGAACCCATAAGAAATAAACTTTTAAATGATAAAATATTTGGCTGGAACAGACTACTTCAGATGATTTTATAGTGCAAGTTCTTAAATTGGAGGATTTATTGGAATTAGGACTGGAACATTAACCAAAAGATACAAATTATATTCATTTAAAGATTTCGTGTAGATTGTTGTTTTATAGCTTTTAGTTATCACAAAAAGTTGAGTTGCTTATAAATGTTCTTAAAATTTTGATTTATTCTTTTTTAAAAATTACGTTATTTGATGTTGTTTTATTAAAGAGCCGTTACAACTAAAAATAGCTTTCGTAACTCGATTGAGATGCAAATTTTTTTAAAATATGAAGTGTTTAAATTGTATCAATTCAAATGATAAAATAACACATAGAGGTTATACAAAAAAAATCGCAATATGTTTGATTAAAATTGAAATTTACATAACAAAACTGTTTAAATTTAAAAAATTAACAATTTTGCAGTCAATATTCAATGTTTATATATATATATACATGGATTTTTTTATACTATAAATATTTTATAAAGTAGGGCATAATGGTCGAAGTGACATTGTGCCATAGGTGTTTGTAGTGTTTTGGAATCGGCTTTAAACTGTAGATATCGGACACACGTGACTTTAGAGCATTGACTGTAGTGTTGAGAACCCTACCCTGTCACAGGGAAATCATCGTCTGTCTTGCAATCTGCGGGTGGTAGGAGTCGGCTTTGGCATACCAGGGAGGTATTGCGCCAATAAAGAAGAAAGCCAATGAGTTTGTTGGACTTTGTAAAATGAATTCCTGCTACCATCAGAAATCGAATTCAATTCCTCTTAAAATGTAGATCCCAATCTAATATAAATATAGATCCTAGGGTGTAGTACTGGCATCCTACTCCGTAAAAGTCAGTTTTTACGGAGTCACATCAGACTTCTAACCTACGGGTGCTCCATCACAACAAGAAGCTGTCCCTCTTTCCTTCCTTCCATGAGACCACATAGTTCTTGGACTATATTTGGATGTTGAACTTAGTCGGCATGTTGCTGTCTAACAAGTGGGATAAGAAACATTAACAAATTTTTAATACGTGTATTTAATTAAAAAGGAAAACTACACTTGATAGTTATACAAATAAATAATAATATTTTTTTTAAAAATACAAAGATATGTGAAATTTTATTTGATATCTTAATGCTAATAATTAATAAATTTATAAGATGTTCATAACATGATATAAATTTCAAAAATAGTCAAATAATGCATAATTATCTGAAGAGTCGAAAAATAAAAATATAAAAATGAGTTATGTTAAGAACGCTGAATTTTTTTCATAATGATATTATCATTAAATTAAATATTAATAGTGCACAGTACCTTTCATATTACAGTAAGTATATGCAAAATTTATGCTTTTATGCTAACATTTGTCAAGGATCTTGTTACCAGACAAAAAAAACATCATTTTATTAAGAGTTAAAAAAATAACAACAAAATGGCAATTTCTAATTCCATCATTATGTTTTATAAATGTCTTTACTTTAAAGGTCTTATAAAATATTTTAATTTTAAGAATCATATGAATTTTTGTAATACAAGAAAATATTTCATCTAATGTAACTTGAATTATAAGAAACAGGAAATTAATTATTTTTAAACTCATAAACAAGCTATATTTCGCTGAAAATATTATTATAATTATGTTCAAAATACTATTGAAGTCGAGTTTTAAATATTTACGCTCTTTAAATCTGGCACCAGTTTCTAGAATTTTCAATTATTTTCAAAACTGAATGCAAAATGCATGCATATGAAATGGTTTCGTTATGAAATAAATTTTATCTTTTTGAAATCTCTCTTGTTTGTACACATATAAGCAAAATACGAAATAAATTTCATACTAACTTGAATGTTATTTTTTTTAATGTTTTTCTTTATAAAACAGGAGATTATGACCGTGTATATATGTAGTCTGTAAATATTTATATTACTTTATTTTTTTTTTTTAGCTTATTAGGAAAAGTTTTTCAAAAATGCCTTGCATGCACGTAATGAGTTGAATAAAAATTTTTTTATTCTTAGGGTATATAACTAAAGATATTTCTTCCTTAAGACACATACAAAAATATTTATATTTAACAAGAATATTAAATTTTTTCTTAATCTTTGATATAAAAGGCTTATTTTTCTACTTCAACGTATGTCCATTTTTGAACTTACATCTCACAAACAATCAGCTCATTAAAATAAATTATGAAATTAAAATTGATCACTAATAATATAAATTAATTCATTTTCTATAGATCCTAATTTTAAATGTCTCAAGAGGGTTTACTTGATGGGGGCACTCTAATCATGTAATAAAATAAGAGAAGAAATCCTTATTTTTAAAAAAAATTAGATTGATATACTCCCCGTTTAACAATTAAAAATTTACATTTGCATTTTAAATTTCTAAAATACTGTAGAAGTTTTTAAAGTCTAAAATACTCTAGTGGTCAAGTTTTTATTTATGTGTGTACTTACAGATTAAGCATTTCATAATAAAATAGATTTTATGCCAGATTATCTAAAAGAGTCTTTCATTTTTAAAATTGGAAAAAAATATTTCTATTTTGACAAAATTTTTTAATAGTATAAATGTACATAAAATCTAAACCAACTGAAACAAATATGACTTCCTAATTCCTAAAACATACGTAGACGAGATGATGAACTATCACTACTCCAAAGGAAATTCATTTTCCCTTTTCGAATCCAATAAAATCCCTTTCAGTGGAAAAATATCGCTCAATACTCTAAAAATGAATCAAGCCATGTCGTAAGATTAGAAAAAAAAAAAAAAAAAATATCTATATAATTTGAGAATGAGGGAAAACTTAGTGAAAATAAGCATCAAATTCCAGAATTTTTGTCCTTTTTGTTCACATTTTTTCCTTTCCCAGGGCCGTTGCAATTGATTTACCATCAGTGAAACTTTATTCATCCGATCTTCGAACAAAGCTGTCAGCCTGGTATTATAGAAGTCTCATCCAGAGCTTTGAATGAGGATTCTAACTACTGCGATTAACTATCGATATCGCTCTCCGCCTCTATCGATATCGCTCTCCCCACCTCTATCGATATCACTCTCTATATACATCACATGGCACCGACGCATCGAGGCGTACAAATGGTGGCCGATTTTATTGGATGGCGTCATTATCGATGTGTTTTTTTCACTTCATTTCACTTGTGCTTCTTGTTTTTCATTCCAGCCAGAATAAAAAAGTTTGTTGGCTGCCATAGCTGAGTCTGGCAGAAATCATAACGACTGTGTTATAAGATAGCGAAAGTAAAGTGTGGTTGAAAAGTGCCTGGTTTTATCTTGTAAATATTAAGAATACAGATAGATTTTGAATTATAGTGTAATTATTCATCTACTTGGAAGGAATGAATACGAAATAAACCTTAAAATGATAAAATATATGCACAATTCGGATGTACTTTTATAGTGCAAGTTTTTAAATTTGGGAATTTATTGGGATCATAACTATAATTTAAACTAAAAGATAAAAGTTATATTCATTTAAACATTTTTTGTAATTTATTGAAATCTTTAAAAAGTTTTATAGCTTTCAGTATATCACAAAAAGTTGAGGTGTTTATGAATTTCTTAAAATGTAGATTTGTTCCGTTTCAAAATTACTCTTTTCGATCTTCATAGGGGTCATTTTAACTAAATGTAGCTTCACTAACTCGATAAAGATTTAAAAAATTTCAAAATGTGAAGTGTTTAAATTACACCAATTCATATGACAAAATACTGCACAAGTTTAAAAAGATTATATTAATACCATTCTTGGTTTTAATTTAGTTAAAATTTAAGTCAATCTTTAATAATATTTGTACAAAAAAGGCCCCAAACTTTTGATTAAAATTGAAATTTACATAACAAAAACCATTTAAAAATAAAAATAATTAATAATTTTGCAGTCAATATTCAATGTTCATATATATGTATATATATATATATATATATATATATATATATATATATATATGCATCGATTTTTTATACTATAAAAAATGTTATGAAGTAAGGCCTGATGGTCGAGTGATTGTCGCACTGGCGGTCAATACCATAGGATTCCAGTCCCGGAGAGGTCATGGATGTTTGTAATGATTTGGAATCCCCCTTTAAGCCGTAGATCCCAGTCCAAAATAAATATAGATCCTAGGACGTATACTGCAAACCCTATTCCGTAAATATTCAGCTTTACGGGGCCACATAACAACAAAAGATATCGCTCTTACCT
Source organism: Caerostris extrusa (assembly GCA_021605095.1). Lineage (NCBI taxonomy): Eukaryota > Metazoa > Arthropoda > Arachnida > Araneae > Araneidae > Caerostris > Caerostris extrusa. Next base: position 59,787 of record BPLR01007904.1, read on the forward strand.
TCCTTTCATGAGACTACATGGATTCTTGGACTATATCTGGATGTTGGACTTGGTTTGAACATTGCTGTCTACCAAATGGGATAAGAAGCAACAACAAATTTTAATAAGTGTATTTAAATAAAATGGAAAGCTACGCTCGATAGATATACAAATAAAAATAATATATATATTTTTCAAATACAAAGATTAGTGAATTTTCATTTTTTTATCTTAATGTTAATAAATAATATAATTATAAATTAATTATGAAATAAAATAAATTTCAAAATTGTTAATTAGTGTATAATTTTTACTGAAGAGTCAAAAAAATAATAAAATAAGTTATGTTATTAAATCTTGAGTTTCTGTCATAACGTTATTATCATTAACTTAAATAGCAATAGCGCTCAGTGCCTTTCGTGTTAAGCACATTCAAAATTTATTCAAGTATGTTAACATTTGTCAAAGTTCTTTTACCAAAAGATATCATTTTATTAAGAATGAAAAATAACAACGAAATGACAATTTCCAAAATCCATTAATTACGTCTTATAAAATACATTTCCTTTAAAGTTTCTTTAAAACTTTTTAATTTTGAGAATCATATGAATTTTTGTAATGTAAGAAAACATGTCAGCTAATGGAACTTAAATTATAAGCAAGAGAAAATTAAACTCGTAAACAAGCTTCATTTCGTTAAAAAATATTGTTATAATGATGTTAAAAAAATTCTTTGGAAGTCTAGTTTTAAATATTTATGCTCTTTAAATCTGGCAGCAATTTCTAGAATTTTAAATTATTTTCAAAACTGAATGCAAATGCATGCATATGAAATGGTTTCGTTATAAAACAAATTTTATCTTTTGGAATCTCTCTTGTTTGCACACATATACACGAAATACGAAATAAATTTCATAATAACTTGAATGTTGTTCTTTAATATTTGCTTTATAAAACAGAAGATTATATTCATGTGCAATATGTAGTCTATAAATATTTATATTACATTAATCTTTTAGTTTATTAGAAAATACTTTTTTTTTTTTTTTTTCAAAAAAGCATTGCCTGCGTAATGAGTTGTATAAAAATAGTTTTATTATTTGCTTAAAAAATAACTAAAGTCATGTCTTCCTTACAATTGCATACAAAATATTTAACTTTTTCTTAATCTTGGATATAACGACTTATTTTTTTGACTTCAATGCAAGTCTACATATTAAATTTAACCTCACAAACAATAAGCTAATTAAATTAAATTATAAACTTAAATTTAATAATGAATAATCTAAATAAATTTATTTTAAAATTCAAAATATTTATATAATTCGTAATAATAATTTCTATATATATAATATATAATTCATATATATTTATGATATTAGCATTTCTTAAAAAATTAATGTAATATTTAAATTGTAACAAATTACGTTGCTTTATGAAAAGCCGGTCAGGAATATAACTCTAAAATTTACATCAATTCCTATTTTACTTGTACTTTTCATTGCACTTTACATATACCTTTTACTTGTACTCTTTACTTGTATTTTTTATTTCGTTATCTCCAAAAAAATTCAATTTTCCTTTGAATTTAATAAAATCCATTTTAATGTAATACAGTTGCGTAATGCTTCTCAAGCATTGTCGTAAGATTAAAAAAATATATCTGTATAATTCGATATATATATATTTATAATATTTGCAATAAATTGAGAAGCAATTTAATATTTGGTGTAATAAATCAAGTTGCTATATAAAAGCTATTAGGACAAGCGCTTTAAAATTTGTTCCAATTCCCATTTCACTTGTCCACTGTTTTTATTTCGTTATCTCCAAAAGGAAATTCAATTTTCCTTTTGAATCCAATAAAATCCACTTTAGTGGAATAATACCGCGCAATACTTCTAAAATGAATCAAGCCATGTCGAAAGATTAAACAAAAAAAATATAAAGAGATAATTTGAGAGAATGAGGAAAACTTTCAGAATTTTGTCCTTTTTGTTAACATTTATTTCCTTCCCCAGGGCCGTTGCAATTGATTTACCATCAGTGAAACTTTATTCTTCCGAGCTTCGAACAAAGCTATCAGCCTGGTACTATAGCAGTCTCATCCAGAGCTTTGAATGAGTGATTCTAACTACCGTCATTAACTATCGATATCGCTCTCCACCTCTATCGATATCGCTCTCTATATACATCCCATGGCACCGACTCACTGAGGCGTACAAATGGTGGCCGGGATTTTATTGGATGGCGTCATTATCGATGTGTTTTTCACTTCATTTCACTCGTATTCGCCTTTTCATTCCACCTAGAAGAAAAAGTTTGTTGGCTGGCAAAGCTAAGTATGGCAGAAATCAAAACGACTGTGTTATAAGATCGCGAAAGTAAAGTGTGGTTTAAAAGTGCCTCGTTTTTATCTTATAAATAATGAGAATACAGATAGGTTTTGAGGTTATAGTATAATTATTCATCTACTTGGAATGACTCCATAAGGAAATAAACCATGAAATGATAAAATATTTGGCACTGGACTGAACATTTTAGATATACTTTTATAGTGCAAGTTTTTAAATTTCAAGAATTTATTGGAATCGTAACTATAATTTTAACCAAAAGATAAAAGTTATATTCATTTAAAGATTTCTTATAGATTAACGGAATCTTAAAACTTTTCATAGCTTTTTAGTTGAGTTATGACTTGTTTATGAATGTCTGAAAATTTGATTTATTCTGTTTAAAACGTATTTTATGTGATCTTGTTTATTAAAGGGTCTTTATTAATAAATATAACTTTACTAACTCGATTTAGATGTAAAACTTTTAAAAATGAGGTGTTTAAACTACATCGATTCAAATGATAAATAACGGACAATTTCAAGAGAATTATTTTAATAACATTATTGGCTTTAATGTAAATTTAAGTCATTTTTTAATAATATCCATAAAAAATATAAGTGTTTGATTAACATTGAAAAGAACAAAACTATTTAAAATAAAGCATTAATATATTTTCAGTCAATATTCAATGTTCATATTATATATATATACATATATATATATATATATGCGAGCATTCGTTATACTATAAAAATTTTAAAAAAGTAAGACCTGATGGCTAGCGCTATGTCACTCGGTGCCACAGATTTCGGGTTCTGCTCCAGGCGGTTACGCGGGTGTTTGTAGTGATTTAAAATCCGCTTTCATCCCCTACAAAGCAGTTTAATATGACTGTAGAGACTAGTGATGACGACACTACACCATAAGAATCAGCGTCAAGGAGCCAAGTCAGACTTCTAATATCCGTCGGTGCTCCATCATCATTACAAGCTGCCCCCCATCTCCCTCCTTCCATGATTACATTGACTCTTGAACTTGGTCCAGATGTTGCTGTCTACCAAGTGAGATAAGAAGGAACAATAAAATTTTAAAATGTGTATTTAAGTAAAAAATAAAAACTAAACTCTATAAAAATATAAATAAATAATTATAGTCTTTCTTAAAATATGGAGATAAATGAAAATTTTATTTGGTAGTTTAATGTCAATAAATTATAAATGTACAAGATATTTATAACATCAAATAAATTTAAAAAATTATCTGTTAGTGTATAATTCTTTAGAAGTCAATTAGTGTAAAATTTTTCTTTCTGAAGAGACAAAAAATAATAATAAAATAAGTCATGTTATTAAATCTTGAGTTCCTTTCGTAATGTTATTATCATTAATTAAAATACTAATAGGGCTGAGTGCCACTCCATATTAATATTTAAGTTCAAGATTTATGCTAGCATGTTCACATTTGTCAAATGTCTTGTTACCAGACAAAAATATCATTTTATTAAGAGTTCAAAATAACAACAAATGACAATTTCAAATTCCATTATTATGTTTTATAAACTCTCTTTCCTTTAAAGTCTTTTTATAATATTTTAATTTTGAGAATCATATGAATTTTTGTAATGTAAGAAAACATGTAAGCTAATGTAACTTAAATTATAAACAACAGAAAAATAATTATTTTTAAACCCGTAAACAAGCTATATTTCGTTGAAAATATTATTATAATGATGTTAAAAGATTCTTTGGAAGCCGAGTTTTAAATATTTATGCTCTTTAAATCTGGCAGCAGTAATTTTTAATTATTTTCAAAATTGAATGCAAATGCAAGCATATGAAATGGTTTCGTTATAAAATAAATTTTATTTTTTGAGATCTCTCTTGTTTGCACACATATACACGAAATACAGAAATAAATTTCATAATAACTTGAATGTTGTTCTTTAATATTTGCTTTATAAAACAGAAAATTATGATTCATATGTAATATACAGTCTATAAATATTTATATGACTTTAACCTTTTGGTTTATTAAGAAATAGTTTTTTTTTTTTCAAAAAGTGCTGCATGTGTAATGAGTTGAATAAAAAATATTTTTATTCTTAAGGTAAAAATAACTAAAGATACATCTTCCTTCAATCACATACAAAATATATTTTACGAGGATATTTAATTTATTTCTTAGTATTTGATATAAAGTCTTCTTTTTACTTCAATTCAAGACTATTTTTTTTTTTTTAAATTACATCTCACAGATATTAAGCTCGTTAAAATGATTTAGCTCGTAAAATTTTTATTTAATAATCTAAATGAATTCATTTTCAAATTTAAATTCAAAATATCTATATAATATGTAATAATCTAATAGCAATAAATTTAAAAGATAATCTAATATTTGGTATAATAAATCGCATTGCTATATGAAAATCTATTAGGAAAACATCTCTAAAATTTGTTCCAATTCCCATTTCCCTTGTCCACTGTTTTTATTTCGTTATCTCCAAAAGGAAATTCAATTTTCCTTTTGAATCCAATAAAATCCACTTTAGTGGAATAATATCGCGCAATACTTCTGAAATGAATCAAGCCATGTCGTAAGATTAGAAAAAAATATATCTATATAATTTGAGAAAATGAGGAAAACTTAGTGAAAGCATCGAATAATAAAATAAGCATCGAAAAATAAGCATCGAATTCCAGAATTTTGCCCGTTTTTTGTTTCCATTTTTTCCTTCCCCAGGGCCGTTGCAATTGATTTACCATCAGTGAAACTTTATTCTTCCGAGATTCGAACAAAACTATCAGCCTGGTATTATAGCAGTCTCATCCGGATCTTTGAATGATGATTCTAACTACTGTCATTAACTATCGATATCGCTCCCCACCTCTATCGATATCACTCTCTATATACATCACATGGCACCGACGCATCGAGGCGTACAAATGGTGGCCGATTTTATTGGATGGCGTCATTATCGATGTGTTTTTTCACTTCATTTCACTTGTGCTTCTTGCTTTTCATTCCAGCCGGAAGGAAAAGTTTGTTGGCTGGCACAGCTAAGTCTGGTAGAAATCATAACGACTGTGTTATAAGATAGCGAAAGTAAAGTGTGGTTTAAAAAGTGCCTCGTTTCATCTTGTAAATAATGACAACACAGATAGATCTTGAATTATAGTGTAATTATTCATCTACTTGGAATGAATCCATATGAAATAAACGTTCAAATGATAAAATATTTCACTGGAACAGAACATTTCAGATGCATTTAATAGTGCAAGTTTTTAAATTCGAGAATTTATTGGAATTAGGACTAGAACATTAACCAAAAGATAAAAATTATATTCATTTAAAGATTTCTTGTAGATTGTTGAAATGTTAAAGGTTTTATAGCTTTTAGAATATCACAAAAAGTGGAGTTGTTTATAAATGATTTATTTATTCTTTTTAAAAAATTACTTTATTTAATATTGTTTATTAAAGAGTCTTTACAACTAAAAGTAACTTTGCTAACTAGATTGATATGAAAAATCTTTTAAATATAAAATGTTTGAATTGTATCAATTCAAATGATAAAATAGCACATATATCTTATACAAAAAAATCACAAAATGTTTGATTAAAATTGAAATTTACATAAAAAAACTGTTTAAAAAAAATAATAATTTTGCTGTCAATATTCAATGTTCATATATATATATATATATATACACATATACATACCTGAATTTTGTATATTATAAATGTTTTATAAGGTAGGGCATGGCGCTGTGGCGCTCGAGACCACATGGTGCCACTCCCGGATGTGCCATGGATGTTTGTCGCGTTTTGGAATCCTCTGTAAACTGCAGATCCCAGACAAACATGACTGTAGAGCCTTGACTGTAGGTGTGAGAATCCTACCTTGTAACTGGAAATCATCTCCTGTCTTGAAATCTGCTAGTAGGGAGACGGCTTTGACACACCATGGAGCTGTTGCGCCATGGAGCTGTTGCGTAAACAAGAAGGCCAGTGAGTTTGTTGGCTTTTGTAAAATGAATTCCTGCTACTGTCAGAAATCAGTTCCATTCCTCTTAATACGCAGATCCGAGTCTAATATAAATATAGATAATAGGGTGTAGTACTGACACCCTACACCATAAAAAGTCAGCTTTAAGGACTTTTTTTCATGTTCATATATATATATATATATATATATATATATTCATGTTCAATTATTCAATGTTCATATATATATATATATATATATATATATACCTGAATGGATTTTTATACTATAAATATATTAAATGTTGTATAATGGTAGGGCATGGCGCTGTGGCGCTCGAGACCACGGGGTGACAATCCCGGAGGTGCCATGGATGTTTGTCGTGTTTTGGAATCCGCCTTAAACTGCAGATCCCAGACAAACATGACTGTAGAGCGTTGACTGTAGGGTTAAGAACCCTACCTTGTAACAGGAAATCATCTCCTGTCTTGAAATCTGCTAGTAGGGAGACAGCTTTGGCACACCATGGAGCTGTTCATTTCAAAAAGAAAACAAACTCACTTTTGTAAAATGAATTCCTGCTACCATCAGAAATCGAATTCAAATCCTCTTAATACGCAATTTAGATCCCAATCTAATATAAATGCAGATCCCAGGGTGTAGTACTGGCACCCTACTCCGTAAAAAGTCAGCTTTAAGGTGTTGATACAGACTTTTATCTACGGGCGCTCAATCACAACAGAAGCTGTCCCTCTTCCCTTCCTTCCATGAGATCACATGGATTCTTGGACTATATCTAGATGTTGATCTTACTCTGGATGTTACTGTTTACCAAATGGGATAAGAAACAGCAACAAATTTTAATAAGTATATTTAATTGAAAATGAAAACTACACTAGATATATACAAATAAATAATAATATTTTCTTTTACTAAAATACAAAGATAAGTGAAATTTTATTTGATATTTTAATGCTAATAATTAATAAATTTATAAGATGTTTATAACATAATATAAATTTCAAAAGTTGTCAAATAGTGCATAATTATCTGAAGAGTCGAAAAATAAAAAAATAAAAATAAAAATGAGTTATGTTAAGAACGCTGGATTTTTTTTTTTTTTTTTTCGTAATGATATTTTCATTAAATTAAATATTAGTAGGGCACAGTGCCTTTCATATTACGAGTAAGTATATTCAAAATTTATGCTAGAATGCCAACATTTGTAAAGGGTCTTCTTACTTGACAAAAAACATCATTTTATTAAGAGTTAAAAATAACAACAAAATGGCAATTTCAAAATCCATTATTATGTTTTATAAAATGTCTTTACATTAAAGTTCTTATAAAATATTTTAATTTTAAGAATCATATGAATTTTTGTAATACAAAAAAAAAAAAACATTTCATCTAATGTAACTTGAATTATAAGAAACAGAAAATTAATCATTTTTTTGTAAACAAGTGTTATAAGGATTGTAATTGTAAACAAGCCGTTGAAAAATATTATTATAATGATTTTAAAAATTTTTGAATGTCGAGTTTTAAATATTTATGCTTTTTAAATCTGGGAGTAGCTTCTAGAATTTTCAATTATTTTCAAAACTGAAGGCAAATGCAAGCATATGAAATGGTTTCGTTATAAAATAAATTTCATTTTTTTGAAATCTCTTTTGTTTGTACACATATACACGAAATACGAAATACGAAATAAATTTCATATTAACTTGAATGTTGTTCTTTAATGTTTGCTTTATAATACAGAAGATTACGTTCATGTCTATAAATATTTATATTGCTTTAAACTTTTAGTTTATTAGGAAAAAGTTTTTTTTTTTTTTTTTTTTTTTTTTTTTTTTTTTTTTAAGCATTGCATTAACGAGTTGAATAAAAATATTTTTATTCTTGGAGTAAAAAATAACTAAAGACATATATTCCTTGTATCATATACAAAAAATATTCATATTTTACAAGAATATTTAATTTTTTTCTTAATCTTCAATGCAAATCTGTTTTTTGAACTTGCATCTCACAAACAATAAGCTCATTAAAAAAAAAATTTTAAAATTCAATTTTACACTGAATCATCTAAATAAATTCATTTTCTGTAGATCTAAATTTTAAATGGCTCAAAAATGCTTAGTTGTAGATGGGTATTCTAATCAATGTATTAAAATAAAAGGAAAAATTCTTATTTTTTAAATTTAATTTTCTGTATTTTTAGTATTTTAGAAATTTATAATGAAAATTCAAATTTTTATAAAAAATAATCTAGAATAACGGTGGTCATGTTTTTTATTAATTGTGTGTTTACTGATTAAACATTTTCAAAATGGCATTGGTTTTATGCAACTTACAAAAGGGTATTCTAATTAACGTAATACAATAAGAGGAAAAATCCTCATTTTTAAAAATTCTACTGTTATACTTCGCTTTTAGTTGCCAAAAACATTTAATTTTCATTTTCATTTCTAAAGTACTCTAGACTAATGTTGGTCAAGTTTTGTTTATGTGTGTACATACAGATTAAACATATTCATAATGATATTGATTTTATGCCCTATTATCTAAAAGAGTCTTTACATTTTTAAAATTTGAAAAAATATATCGATTTTCTTAAAATTGTAATAGTATAAAAATAAATAAAATCTAAACCAACTGAATCAAATATGGCTTCACAATTCATAAAACATACGTAAAGGAGATGTGATGAACTATCACCAAAAGGAAATTCAATTTTCCTTTTTGAATTTAATATAATCCACTTTAGTAGAATAACATCGAGCAATACTTCTAAAATGAATCAAGTAACATCGTAAGACTGAAAAAAAAATCTATATAATTCGTATTAATCTCTATATATAAATATATATTCTCTCTTTTTATGTATTTATAATATTAACCATAAATTAAAAAGCAATCTAATATTTGCTGTAATAAATCACATTCCTATATGAAAAGCTATTAGGACAACAGCTCTAAAATTTGTTTCAATTCCCATTTTACTTGTCCACTGTTTTTATTTCGTTATCTCCAAAAGGAAATTCAATTTTCCATTTTGAATCCAATAAAATCCACTTTAGTGAAATAATATAGCGCAATACTTCTATAATGAATCAAGCCATGTCGTAAGGATGAAGAACAAAAAATATCTATACAATTTGAGAGTAGTGAAAAATAAGCATCAAATTCCAGAATTTTGCCCTTTTTTTGTTCCCATTTTTTTTCTTCCCAGGGCCGTTGCAATTGATTTACCATCAGTGAAACTTTATTCTTCCGAGCTTCGAACAAAGCTATCAGCCTGGTATTATAGCAGTCTCGTCCAGAGCTTTGAATGATGATTCTAACTACTGTCATTAACTATCGATATCGCTCTCCACCTCTATCGATATCACTCTATATATACATCACATGGCACCGACGCATCGAGGCGTACAAATGGTGGCCGATTTTATTGGATGGCGTCATTATCGATGTATTTTTCACTTCATTTCACTTGTGCTTCTGGCTTTTCATTCCAGGCAGAAGAAAAAAAGTTTGTTGGCTGGCACAGCTAAGTCTGGCAGAAATCATAACGACTGCGTGATATAAGATAGCGAATATTTCGATAAAATGTGATTTGATTTAAAAGTGCCTCGTTTTATCTTGTAAGTAATGAGAATACATATAGATTTTGAATTATAGTATAATTATTCTTCGACTTGGAAGGAATCCATAAGAAATAAATCTTGAATTGATAAAATATTTGGACATAATTTCAGATACACTTTATAGTGCAAGTTCTTAAATTTGAGAATTTATTGGAATCAGGACTATAACATTAATTAAAAGATAAAACTTATATTCATTTAATGATTTCGTATAGATTAGTGAAATGCAAAAAAAGTTTCATAGCTTTTAGTACATCAGAAAAAGTTGAGTTGTTTATGGATGTTCTTAAAATTTTGATTTATTCTGTTTCAAACTTACTTTATGTGATTTTATTTATTATAGGGACATTATAACTAAATATAGCTTTACTGAGTTGATTTAGATGTTCACTTTTTAAAATATTAAGTATTTAAATTAGATCATTTCATATGATAAAAATAATGCACAAGTTTAAAAGATTTAATACCATTCTTGGTTTTAACATAAAATTTAAGTCAGCCATTAATAATATTTATACAAAAAAAAGGTACAAAACTTTTGCTTAAAATTTAAATTTAAAAACAAATCCATTTAAAAATAAAAAATAATAATAATTTTGAAGTCAATATTCAATGTTTATATACATGCATGGATTTTTATACTATTAAAATTTTATAAAGGTAGGGCGCCTGATGGCCGAGTGACTGACGCTCTGGCCCTCGATGCCACAGGGTTCCAGTCCCGGAGGTGCCATGGATGTTTGTAGTGTTTTGGAATCCGCCTTAAACTGTAGATCCCAGACAAACAGGACTATAGAGCGTTGACTGGGGTTGAGTACCCTGTAACAGAAATCTCTACTGTCTTGAAATCTGAATCTTTAAGCCGTAAAATCTTTAACAGAACTATAGATCCTAGGATTTAGTACTGACGGGTGCTGCAATAAAAAGTCATCTTTAAGGAGCCACATCAGAATTATACCCACAAAACAACAACATATTTGTGAAAGTGGGATAAAAAACAACAACATATTTTAAAAAGTTTATTTAAGTGAAAATGAAAGCAGTTTTATAGAAATACAAAGAAACTATACTGTTTTCCTAAAATATGAAGATGAGTGAAATTTTATTTGATATTTTAGTTTAAAAAATGATAAATTTACAAGATATTTATAACAAAAAATACTTTTAAAAGATAGTCAATTAATGTATAATACTTAGCTGGAGAGTCAAAAAATATTTTTAAAAATTATTGTTATTAACTCTTTATTTGTTTCATAAAGATACTATCATTAAATTAAATATTAATGGGGCTTAGTGCTTTCATATTAAATATATTCAAAATTTATGCTTGAATGTGAGCATTTGTCAAATGTTTTGTTACCAGACAAAAATATCATTTTCTTAAGAGTTCAAAATAACATCAAAATGACAATTTCAAATTCCACTACTATGTTTTATAAACTCTCTTTCCTTCAAAGTTTCTTTAAAATATTTTAATTTTAATATTCATATGAACTTTTGTAATGTAATAAAACATAAATAATAAGATCCCTAATTCATAAATTTATTATCATTAAATTAAATACTAATAGGGCTCAGTGCCTTTCATATTAAGCATATTTAAAATTTATTCAAGCACGTTAACATTTGTCAAAGATCTTTTTACCCGACAAAAAATATCATTTTATAAACAGTTAAAAATAACAACAAAATGACTATTTCAAAATCCATTATTTTTTTTTTTATAAAATCTCTTTTCTTTAAAATATTTTTTTTGAGAATCACATGAATTTTGTGATATAAGAAAACATTTCACTTAATGTAACTTGAATTGTAAGCAACAGAAAATTAATTATTTTTAACTCGTAAACAAGCTATATTTCATGGAAAATATTATTATAATGAAAAAAATATATTATTAATGTTATAAATAATTAACATTAATAATATATTTTTAGTTAAGTTAATATTATTATTAATGTTAAAAATTCTTCGAAAGACGAGTTTTTCATAGTTATGCTCTTTAAAACTGGGAGCAGTTTCTAGAATTTTCAATTATTTTCAAAACTGAATGCAAATGCCAGTATACGAAATGGTTTCGTTATAAAATAAATTTTATTTTTGAAATCTCTCTTGTTTGTACACATATACACAAAATATGAAATAAATTTCATCATAACTCGAATGTTGTTCTTTAATGTTTGCTTTATAGTTTAAAAATAACTAAAGGCATATCTTCCTTGAATCACTTACAAAAATATTTTTGTTTCACAATAATATTTACTTTTTTTCCTAATCTTTCATAAAAAGACTTATTTTTCGACTTGAATGCAGACACACAATACTTGAATATAGAAACACAGACATTAAGCTCCTTAGTTTAAAATAAATTATAAAATGAAATTTAATATTAAATAATAAAATCATTTTCAAATTCAAATTTAAAATTTCTACATAATTCGTAATAATTTATATATATTTAATATATTATTTATATATAGTTGTAATATTACACAATAAAGTTAAAAAGTAATCTAATATTTGGTATAATAGATCACATTTTTATAAAAAATCTATTAAGAAAACAGCTCTAAAGTTTTTTCCAATTCCAATTCTACTTGTCCATTTTTATTTATATTACTTTAAAATATTTAGTTTATTAGAAATAATTTATATATATTTAATATATTATTTATATATAGTTGTAATATTAGCAATAAAGTTAAAAAGTAATCGAATATTTGGTATAATAGATCACATATTTTTCCAAAATCTATTAAGAAAACAGCTCTAAAGTTCTTTCCAATTCCAATTATACTTGTCCACTGTTTTTTTATTTCGTTATCTCCAAAAACAAATTCAATTATCCTTTTTGAATCCAATAAAATCCACTTTAGTGGAATAATATCGCGCAATACTTCTGAAATGAATCAAGGCATGTCGTAAGATTGAAGAAAAAAAAATATCTATATAATTTAAGAGAATGAGGAAAACTTAGTGAAAAATAAGCATCCATCGTTTTTGTTCCCATTTTTCCTTCCCCAGGACCGTTGCAATTGATTTACCATCAGTGAAACTTTTATTCTTCCGAGCTTCGAACAAAGCTATCAGCCTGGTATTATAGCAGTATCATCCAGAGCTTTGAATGATGATTCTAACTACTGTCATTAACTATCGATATCGCTCTCCACCTCTATCGATATCACTCTCTATATACATCACATGGCACCGACGCACCGAGGCGTACAAATGGTGGCCGATTTTATTGGATGGCGTCATTATCGATGTGTTTTTTCACTTCATTTCACTTGTGCTTCTTGCTTTTCATTCCAGCCGGAAGAAAAAAAGTTTTGTTGGCTGGCAAAGTTAAGTCTGGCAGAAATCATAACGAGTGTGTTATAAGATAGCGAAAGGAAAATGTGGTTTAAAAGTGCCTCGTTTTATCTTATAAATAATGAGAATAAAGATAGATTTTGAATCATAGTATATTTATTCATCTACTTGGAATGGCTCTATAGGAAATAAACCTTGAAATGATAAAATATTTGGTCTGGACTGAATATTTTGATGTACTTTATAATGGAAGTTTTTTAAATTCGAGAATTTATTGGAATAGGTAATTATTATATTGGAATATATAATTTTAACCTAAAGATAAAAGTTATATTCATTCAGAGATTTCTGACACATTAATGGAATCTTAAAATTTTTATAGCTTTTAGTTTTGACTTGTTTATGAATGTCTGAAAATTTGATGTATTCTGTTTAAAACGTATTTTTATGTGATCTTGTTTATTAAAGGGTCATTATTAATAAATATAACTTTACTAGCTCGATTTAGATGTAAAACTTTTAAAATATGAGGTGTTTAAATTATATCGATTCAAATGATAAATAACGCACAATTTCAAAAGAATATTTTAATACCATTATTGGCTTTAACGTAAACTTTAAATCATTTTTTTTAATAATATCCATGCAAAAAGAAAAGGGATTGATTAACATTGAAAAGAACAAAACCATTTTAAAAAAGCATTAATAATTTTTGAATCAATATGCAATGTTCATATATATATATATGTGTGTGTGTGTGTATGTGTGTGTGTATGTGCATATATATATGCATGCATTCGTTATACTATAAAAATTTTGATGATAATGCCTGGTGGCTAGCGCTCTGGCACTCAATGCCAGAGAATTCGGGTTCGGTTCCCGGTTGTCCCGCGGGTGTTTGTAGTGATTTAAAATCCACTTTAAGCTCTTAGAACACATTTTAATATGGCTGTAGGTAATAGGGCTGACAACACTACACCGTAAGAATCAGCGTCACGGAGCCAAGTCAGACTTCTACTATTCGTCGGTGCTCTATCACAATACAAGCTGCACCCCTCTCCCTCCTTCCATGAGACTGCATAGATTCTTGGACTTGGTCCAGATGTTGCTGTCTACCAAGTGGTATAATAAACAACAACAAATTTTAAAAGGGGTATTTAAGTGAAAATAAAAACTAAACTCGACAGAAATAAAAAAGAAATAATTATAGTGCTTTCTTAAAATATGGAGATAAGTGAAATTTTATTTGATAGTTTAATGTCAATAAATAATAAATGTACAAGATTTTTATCACATAAAATAAATTTTAAAAATCATCTATTAGAGTATAATTCTTCTTTCTGAAGAGTCAAAAAATAATAAAGTAAGTTATGTTATTAAATCTTGAGTTTCTTTCGTAATGTTATTATCATTAAATTAAATACTAATAGGGCTTCTTGCTACTCATATTAAGTATGTTCAAGATTTATGCTAGCATGTTAACATCTTTTATGTTAACATGCTAGCAATCTTGACATCTATCTAAAAAGAACATGTTAACATCTATTAGCATGTTCTTTTTATCAGACAAAAATATCATTTTATTAAGAGTTCAAAAATAACAACAAAATGACAATTTCAAATTCCATTATTATGTTTAAAAACTCTCTTTCCCTTTAAAGTTTCTTTAAAAATATTTTAATTTTAATAATCATATGAATTTTTGTAATGTAAGAAAGCATTTAAACTAATGCAACTTGAATTGTAAACAGCAGAAAATTAATTATTTTTAAACTCGTAAACAAGCTATATTTCGTTAAAAAAATATTATTATAATGATGTTAAAATTGTTTCGAAGTCGAGTTTTAAATATTTATGCTCTTAAAATCTGGCAGCAGTTTCTGGAATTTTCACATATACATGAAATACGAAATACATCGCACATATACATGAAATACGAAATAAATTTCATAATAACTTTAATGCTGTTCTTTAATGTTTGCTTTATAAAAACAGAATAATATGATCATGTGTATTATGTAGGCTATAAATATTTATATTACTCTAATCTTTTTTGTTTATTAGAAAATACTTTTTTTTTTCAAAAATATTGCATACATAATGTATAAAAATATTTTTATTCTTAGTTTAAAAAATAACTAAAGACATATCTCCCTTGAATCACATATAAAAATATTCTATTTTACAAGAGTTTTTATTTTGTTAACTTTTGATGTAAAGTACTTTTTTTTTTGATATTTGCTCATGTGAGGCTTCAAAGCAAATATATTTTTTGAACTTGCATCTCACAAAGAATGAGCTTATTAAAATAAATTATAATATTAAATTTAATACTATATAATCTAAAGAAATTCATTTTTGTAGATCGTAATTTTAAATGACTAAAAAATGCTTACTTTCAGAGAGTTATTCAAATCAACGTAATAAAATAAGAGGAAAAATTCTTATTTTTTTTTATTCTAATGTTATACTTCCCTTTTAACAATAAAAAAT
Source organism: Caerostris extrusa (assembly GCA_021605095.1). Taxonomy (NCBI): domain Eukaryota; kingdom Metazoa; phylum Arthropoda; class Arachnida; order Araneae; family Araneidae; genus Caerostris; species Caerostris extrusa. Next base: position 75,543 of record BPLR01007904.1, read on the forward strand.
TATTTTTTCATTAATTTCTAAAGTACTCTAGAAAAATGATGGCCAAGTGTTTTATTATGTGTGTACTTACAGATTAAACATTTTGAAAATTATATTGCCTTTATGCCATATTATCTAAAAATTTTTAAATAATAGTTAAAAAATATATCTAATTTGATAAAATTTCAATAGTATAAATGTAAATAAAATGAACCAAAGTGAAACAAACCTGGCTTCTTCAAAATTTATAAAACATGTGTAGATGAGGTAAGTGTAATGAAATGAATTATTACTGCCTAGGTGATTTTTCATGAATTGTCCTTTCAAATACGACTCCAATTTGATTTTTCATTATTTTATTTAACACATTAACGCACAATCCACATATAACTCTATAAAAATCTATTTAAAACATAATTCAAAAATTGGTTTACAGCAATTTCAAAAGAGGTCTTGCCTTACCAATTCCAATTGCCCCATTCTTATCAATATGGAAGATTCCCTTTATTGTTAATAAGCTGTACTAATAATCACTATTTATTATTTCATCACCTATTTCAGACAGTACTAATAATCACTATTAGTATTAATACTCCCTCATTCCTACTAAAAGAAGAATTCCCCTATGCACGCCGCGTGTGGGTACATGAAATCTGTAAGTAGGAAATGCCAACCATAAAAGGTATTGCTACAGTGTGAAATTCTGTAAGATATCCATAAAAAAATAGTTATTATTAGTACAGCCATAATTTCTGTATGAAATACAGAAATTCTAGCAGTACTAATAATCACTATTTCTAGTTAGTATTTTTATCACTATTTCCATACAATATTAGTAATCACTATTTCCATACAATATTAGTAATCACTATTTCCATACAATATTAGTAATCACTATTTCCATACAATACTAATAATCATTATTTCAGTTAGTATTGCCATACTATTTCCAGGCAGTACTAATAATCACTATTTCCATTTAGTATTTTATCACTAATTCAGGGTAATACAAATAATCACTGTTATTATTAATAACCACTATTAAATTAACAATCACTAACCCCTACTAAAAGAATCCCCCTATGCACGCCGTATGTAGGTACATGAAATCTGTAAGTAGAAAATGACAAACATAAAATACATTACTAACAGTGTGAAAATCTGTAAGATATCCAAAAAAATAGTGACTATTAGTATTACCTGAATTTCTACACGAAATATAACCCAACTAAGAAACTGTATAATTTATTTATTAAGATAAAGATGATAATGTGCAATTCATTTTATTTTTTATATATATAAAAAATAACTTTGAAGTGCATAATGACTTTCTAAGAACCTTAAACCAAAGAAAAACACGTAGCACTTTTATGATGATTAAGTTATTAAGCCACAGTTCATAAATAATGATTGATTTAATACGAAAAATTATTTTTCTGAGCCATAATTTACATTTCTGCTACTCCATGCTCCCATTCCAACCTTGCATGAGCGTTGGAAAAAGTGCAAAGCAAACATGATCAAAGCAATATGGAATCTTAATGAACGGCTTCAGTTAGCCGAAGAAAAGTAATGATTATTAATCATCACCAATTCCTAATAAAAGAAGAATTCCCCTATGCACACCATCTGTAGGTACATGTAATCTATAAGTAATAAATGCCAATATGAAATGCCACAATGTGAAATCCTGTAAGATACCAAAGAAAAAAATAGTGTCTATTAGTTCTGCCTGAATTTCTGTACGAAATTCAAGCATATCTAAGAAACTGTATGTTACAGTTATTAAGATAAAGATGACAATGTGCCCAATTCATTTTATTTTTTTTATACATAAAAAATAACTTCAAAGTACATAATGTCTTTCTAAGAACCTTAAACCAAAGAAAAATAGGTATCACTTTTATGATGATAAAGTTATTAAGACGCAGTCATAAATAACGATTGATTTAATTCGAAAAACTATTTTTCTGAGCCATAATTTACATTTCTCTGACTCCAACCTTGCAGGAAGGGCGTTTGAAAAGAGTGCAAAGCAAACCTGATCAAAGCAATCTGGAATCTTAATGAACGGCTTCAGTTAGCCGAAGAAAAGTAATGAACTGCTCAGGAGGGAGAGAAGAGCAAGAAGTATCTTCCCTGAAATTGATGAGAGCGTGTAATCCCAAAGACAAATTTCTCCTCTCCGGTCCTTCAACTTATAATGATGACCGGATTTTTTTTCTCATCTTGCAAAAATGTTTCATCTTCAAAAAAGATGCCTTTTTTGTTGTTGGAAGTTTAATAGGCGGCTAGGAAGCTTGTGAAATGATCTATCTATCTATATATACTTATATCCCCCTTTTCTTTTGCTGTAAGGATAGATTAGTTTTTCTGAGTGATCATTTTTCTTTGCTTTTTTGGGAACATTAGAAATAAAACCCGCAGCGTTATCATTAAAACTTCAATTAAATCATTTTATTTTTCGTACAATGAGGACATTGAGTTTCATTTATATAAGGTAGGAATAATTCACCAAATATGTAGAACGGTGGTCCTCAAACTGAAGTTTGTGACTGTGTAAAAAACAGATCATTAGAGAAACCTAGTGACCTTGAAATTTTGGGTTATTTTTATGTATTGCATATTCTGTTTTTTTCCCTAATATCCATGGTGATATTTTTATCTTTAAATGACGCTACTTATTTTTGGTATGTTATATCAACTCAATTAATATATCTATTTGATATAAGTTTAACTAATTAAATCATTTAATTTATGTAGTATTTATGGCAATTTAAGTCATCTAGGAAGTTTGCAATATAATCAATCTATATATATATATATATATTTATACCTTTTCTGTTGCTTTTAAGGATAGATTAATTTTCAGAGTGATAATTTTCTTTTACTTTTGGGGTATCTATTAGTATTGATTATCGTTTATTATTACTAGAATAAGTATTTCCCCTATGCACACCGTATGCAGGTACATGAAATCTGTAAAGAAAATGACAACCATAAAAATACACTACTAACAGTGTGAAATTCTGTAAGATATCCAAAAAATAGTGACTATTAGTATTACCTGAATTTCTACACGAAATATAACCCAACTAAGAAACTGTATAATTTATTTATTAAGATAAAGATGATAATGTGCCCAATTCATTTTATTTTTTATATATAAAAAATAACTTTGAAGTACATAATGTCTTTCTAAGAACCTTAAACCAAAGAAAAAACACGTAGCACTTTTTATGATGATTAAGTTATTAAGCCACAGTTCATAAATAATGATTGATTTAATACGAAACACTATTTTTCTGAGCCATAATTTACATTTCTGAGACTCCATGCTCCCATTCCAACCTTGCATGAGCGTTGGAAAAAGAGCAAAAGCAAACCTGATCGAAGCAATATGGAATCTTAATGAACGGCTTCAGTTAGCCGAAGAAAAGTAATGATTATTAATCATCACCAATTCCTAATAAAAGAAGATTTCCCCATGCACAGCATCTGTAGGTACATGTAATCTATAAGTAAGAAATGCCAATATGAAATGCCACAATGTGAAATCCTGTAAGATATCAAAAGAAAAAATAGTGATTATTAGTTCTGCCTGAATTTCTGCACGAAATTCAAGCATATCTAAGAAACTGTATATTACAGTTGTTAAGATAAAAATGATAATGTGTCCCATTCCTCTTATTTTTTATATAAAAATAACTTTGAAGTACATAATGTCTTTCTAAGAACCTTAAATAAAAGAAAAAGACTCGAAAAAATACGTAGCACTTTTATGATGATAAAGTTATTAAGCCGCAGTCATAAATAACGATTGATTTAATACGAAAACTATTTTTCTGAAACCATAATTTACATTTCTCTGACTCCAACCTTGCAGGAAGGGCGTTTGGAAAGAGTGCAAAAGCAACCCGATCAAAACAATCTGGAATCTTAATGAACGGCTTCAGTTAGCCGAAGAAAAGTAATGAACTGTTCATAGAGAGAGGAGCAAGAAGTATCTTCCCAGAAATTGATGAGAGCGCGTAATCCCAAAGACAAATTTCTCCTTTCCGGTCCTTCAACTTATAATGATGACCGGGATTTTTTTTTCTCATCTCGCAAAAATGTTTCATCTTCAAAAGATGCCTTTTTTTTTGTTGGAAGTTTAATAGGCGGCTAGAAAGCTTGTGAAATGATCTATCTATTTATATATTCTTATATCCCCCTTTTCTTTTGCTTTAAGGATAGATTAGTTTTCTGAGTGATCATTTTTCTTTACTTTTTTGGGAACATTAGAAATAAAACCAGCAGCGTTATCATTAAAACTTCAATTAAATCATTTTATTTTTCGTACAATGAGGACATTGAATTTCATTTATATAAGGTAGAATAATTCACTAAAACTGTAGAACAGTGGTGGTCCTCAAACTGGAGTTTGTGACTCTGTAAAACAGATCATTAGAGAAACCTAGTGACCTTGAAATTTTGGGCTATTGTTAAGTATTGCATATTGTGTTTTCCTAATATCCATGATATTTTTATTTCTTTATGATTCTACTTTTTTTCGTATGTTATATCAACTAAATTAATATATATATTTGATATAAAGTTTAGCTTATTAAATCATTTAATTTATGTCGTATTTATTGACAATTTAAGTCGTCTAGGAAGTTTGTAAAATGATCAATATACATATATATATATATATATATATGCTTATATTTTTTCTTTTTCTTTTGCTTTTAAAAATAGATTAATACCTGAGTGATAATTTTTCTTTACTTTTTTGGGGGTGTATCTATTAGTATTGATTATCGCTAATTATTACTAGAAGAAGTATTTCCCCTATGCACACCGTATGCAGGTACATGAAATCTGTAAGTAGAAAATGCCAGCCATAAAAGACATTGCTAACAGTGTGAAATTCTGTAAGATGTCCAAAAACATAGTGATTATTAGTATTACCCCTAAATTTCTACACGAAATATAACCCATCTAAGAAACTGTATCATTTATTTTATTAAGATAAAGATGATAATGTGCCCCACTCATCTTAGTTTTTATCTATAAAAAATAACTTTGAAAGTACATAATGTCTTTCTAAGATCGCTAAATCAAAGGAACAAAAAAATGAGGAACTCAGAAAAATACGTAGCACTTTTAGGATGATAAAGTTATTAAGCCGCAGTCATAATAACGATTGATTTAATACGAAAAACTATTTTTTCTGAGCCATAATTTACATTTCTCTGACTCCAACCTTGCAGGAAGGGCGTTTGGCAAAAGCAAACCTGATCAAAGCAATCTGGAATCTTAATGAACGGCCAGTTAGCCGAAGAAGAAAAGTAATGAACTGCTCAGAGAGAGAGAAGAGCAAAGAAGTATCTTCCCAAAAGTGATGAGAGCGTGTAATCCCAAAGACAAATTTCTCCTTTCCGGTCCTTCAACTTATAATGATGATTTGGATTTTTTTCTCATCTTGCAAAATGTTTCATCTTCAAAAAGATGCCTTTTTTGTTGTTGGAAGTTTAATAGGCGGCTAGGAAGCTTGTGAAATGATCTATCTATCTATATATACTTATATCCCCCTTTTCTTTTGCTGTAAGGGAAATATTAGTTTTCTGGGTGATCATTTTCTTTACTTTTTTGGGGAACATTAGAAATAAAACCCGCAGTGTTATCATTAAAACTTCAATTAAATTATTTTTTTCGTACATTGTGTTTCATTTATACAAGGTAAGAATAATTTACCAAAAAATGTAGAACTTTGTTCCTCAAACTGAAGTTTGTGACTCTCTAAAATGTGATCACTAAAGAAACCTAGCGACCCTTGAATTTCTGGGGGAGATTTTTAAGTGTTACCACATTATGTTTTTTTCTAATATTCTTGGTGATATTTTTATTTTTTAAATGGCCCTACGTTTCTTTCGTATGTAATATACCTAAGTTAATAAAGCTATGCGATCTAAAGTTTAACTTGTTAATTCATTTTAATTTCTGTATTTATTGGCAATTTAAGGCGGCTTTGAAGTTTGTGAAATGTCTCTCATTCTCTCTTCGTATATATATATATATATAAGATATATAAAGAGAGAGATTATTATATATTTATATTTATATATATAGAGAGAGAGACAGAGAAAAGAGATAAGTTCTCTGGTGATAATTTTCTTTACTTTTAGAGAAATAGAAATAAAGCATGTGTATTATTTTTGAAATTTTAATTAAATCAAATTTTTATACAATGAGGATATTGAGTTTTAATTATATATGGCTGAATATTCACCAAATGTTGTGGGACTGTGGTCCTCAAAAATGAGGACACTCTAGAAAAGATCGCTGGAGAAACCTAGTGATTCTAAACAAGGTGATATAACATATTTCAGGTGGTGCTATCGCACCTACTTAAAAAATTCATTTGAACTAAATTTAACTTGTTTATTCAATTTATTTCTTTAGTATTTATTGACAATTTGATATTTAAACTGATGTAAAGATCCATCTTATTTAAATATGAATTTAAATTTGTTGACTAGATTTTGCCATTTTTTAATAAATAATTCTTTGTCAAAAATGTTTTGATAACAGTAACATTAAAGTTAATTAACAATTTTAATTTTAAAAATTCCGCTAGCCATTGAAGAATTTTAAAACTGCTACCTTTTGCAAGAAATTCTAAAAAAGATTAAGGCCACTGGTATAGATGTAAAAATATTCCAAGATAAGGACTAATTATCAAAATTTTTTGCTTCCCATAGAACACCTCGATAACTCATAATTTTCTTACAATCACCATAAATCTTATGTTTTCACAATCAGTAAATTGGAATCAGTTTTATTCAGATAACTATGGTAGCTATGTGCATTACCTCTGAGTCGTGCTTGATTGAATTTTCAATAAAATAGCTTCCAGAGAATCATCTAATTGAAGTCTATTTACATCATATAATTTTTTTGTTTGAGAAATGAAAAGTAAAACGAACTTTTACAATAATTTTTTTTTTTATATTACAACACTTTGATTATATTTATATTTTGATGTAGCCAAATTATTAAAAATATATTAGCTGTTTTTATATTTCATGCAGAAAACTGGTTATATTTAATTGGTAAAGGAATTCCCTTAATAAATATTTATATATAATCGTAAACAACTTGATACTGTAATATAAACACATTTGAAGAATAGGAATACAAGGATAAAAATGTCTTAAAATTAATATATACATATCTATCTATCTATCTATCTATATATATATATGTAATGATAATTATATTTTCACATATTTCCTTGATAATACAATAAAAAATGTTATTTTACAATGAAAAATTTAATTTTTGTCGTCTTTTGTTGAAAATATTTTTGTAGAAATTAGTATAGCAAGAAATAATAAACACTATTTATTGAGTTTGCTCTATTTACGAAATAAAATTAAATCTCGTAAATTGAATATCTTCCAATTTTTTTCTTTTAATTTGGATCCAATTTTAAAGATAAATATTTATTCTATTCACTGAAGATACAGGAAATAAAATTATATTTATCATACTGCTGGAAATTCTGGATTTTTTTTATCGTTTGATCTTTTCAAATGGCATTTTCATATTTTCATATTTATTTTGTATGCAATTTTCAACAAATTTCCTAGTTGAATAAAAGTTAATTTTCGTTCTTCTATTCATCATTATTCAATGTACACAGATTTAATTAAATAAGTCTAAATAATGTTTGAAATAAATATTTTATAAAAATGTATAATTATTTGAATTTAAAATTCCGTAGAAAACTTTGTGTTTGCAAAATTGGTAATCTCAAGAGGTATTTTATTCAAGAAAAAAAACATTCTAACGATTTAATATCCAATTATTACAAATTTTAAAACTAATTAATTTATTTTATATTTAAAATCCAATTTTACAAACATATTATCAATTATTACACCTGGGTTAATGCGACCGGATGGCCAATTGGCTTGCGATCTGGCCTTGGTACCATAGTACCACAGGTTTCGTTTTCGAGTCCCGTCGGTGTTATGGATGTTTGTAGTGGTTCCGGAATCCACTTTAAGCCGTAGGTACCGATCTCACATGACTGTAGAAGGAAGGGTGTCTAATCAGAGGGCCTAACTACAGCGCCTAATCAGATTTCTCACGCCCATAATTCCCGAACTGTAAAAGGGCAACTCAGCTCTAAGCATAGTGATGTGGTGTGGTGCAGTAGTAGAAGTAGTAGAAGTGATTCGGAATCCCCTTTAAACAGTAGGTCCTGGTCTAGTTAGCCAAAAATGCACAAAAAAGGACTGTAAAGCAAACAAATTAAACCTGGGTCAATGACAGCATGTGTTAAATTCAGTGCTAGTAAATGCGGTTTCATTTATAGTCACTTGCGCGAAAATCATTGCTTTGGCAAACGAATAGATATGGTGGTGATTATAACAGCCATTCTCGAACATCAAAATAACTAATTCTTTTTCAGCCTTTTTCAAATGTAATAAGCAAATATGTGATCTTCAAAAGTGTTCTTGGAAAGCAAAGTAACTTCCTCCAACCCAGGAAATAACAATGACTATTTGCATTATGTGTTGTTAAATTTTTTTTACATTGTAGCTTTTTTTCTCACGGGAAGAGTTGTAACTTTTTGCTCCCAGGAGAATGGAATGTATATTATTAAAAGTACATAATAACAACCTATCTTTCAAATTTGACAGCAGATAAGCAGTGTTGTGGACAGTTATATTACATGCAATCAGCGTTTTGTACTAATGAGAACAACCTGTCACTCAAACCTGATAGCAGATATTCAGTGAAATGGATAATGATACCTCATGAAATTAGTGATTGTCTGTGCGACCTTCACAGGTCGATGGAATATGGATCTTGATGGGTAATAGACCATGGGCTGAGAAAGTGTCTACTCCAATCAGAAGTAAGAAAAATTGACTCCCCGCTCCTCTTGACGGATTTCTTATAGAGAGGTTTTTGGAGAAGAAAGAGAGAATTTTGTGACGCGTCGATAAGAAGTTTCTGCCAGTTTTCAAATTGAACCCCTTGTGGTTCCATGTATTACGCCTGTGATAATTAAGATTTGCTACAGACCACGGGTTTTGAGATTCGACGTAGACAAGAGAACTCTAAAAATCTTCGTCCTCAGAATGAACTGTATTTCTGTATATAATTTATATCTTAAATTTTCATTTCTGTGTAAATAGAGTTTCGCATGGTTAGTTAGGGTTTAGTAAATGTTTGTAATAAAAAATAAAGGGTTCCCATAAACTTGAAAGTGTCCCTCGTCTTGGAACCAAGACTTTACAACATGTTTTTTTCATCAGACAACGTACAAAACAATAAAGCCTCATTTATAAAAAACAATAAGAATTAATTATTAAAAATATTTGCAAATATAAAAGTCAAATCTAAATTAAGTAAAAAAAATTGTAAAAAGAATAAATTATTCCAGATTAAGTTAAAGTAATGAGCAAGAAATTCTTCTGAATCTGTAGATTGCAGATTTCTGTAATAAGAATTGCAAATAACTTTTAAATAATACCCTTATTTTATATTCATTTAAAACAAATACAATAGTTTTAAATGACTGAAGGTAGTTTTATTTTTATGCAACGTTAAATTGAAAAAAAAAAAAAAAAAAAAACACTTTAATTTCTTGCTTTGGATAACCTAAATTAAAAAGACATTGGATGTATTTGTCTAGGAGATAGTTTAAAAACTTTGGAAATATCTAAACGACACCCTTGAAAACCAAGAACCCCTTTGGGTAATTAAAATATAGCGTTAATTATATTAGCGCAGAGGCAGTACAAAAGCTTTTCGTAATTAATGTGTAAGGGAGCAGGGTCAAGCGCTAATATCTCCAGGGATGGTACGACGTAGAGGAAGGCTTCAAGATTTGCTTCTTGATGTAGGGCACAGCATAATCTTTCGCCTTAAAGCCATGGATTTATTTTGAAACTATGATAAAAGAAAATTATGGGATGTTTTTGAAATTTTTAAGGCCTTTTGATTAAGAAATATTTAAAAGCAGTCAGACCATGAAACAAAAAAAGATAGAAATTGACAAAAAAATGCAATTTTTAAAATTCAATAAAAATAAAATGAAGTTTGAAATTTTATATGAATAATTTATTTTGAATAGAATTTATTTAATGAATTTATTATTTATAAATAACATTAATTTTTGTCGTTATTTATTTATATGGTAAATCGACTATTAAATTATTTGTTTGGTTATTAGATTCTTATATTTGCAATTGTTGTATTGTTATATTATATATATATTGTTTTATTACAAATCAATTATTTGGTGAACTGGCGAATGAAATTTATATAAGATATATTATTTATTTTGTGTCTGTTATTTGCTTGTTTCCTTGTCCATACTTTTACATTACATACTTTTTTAACATATTTTCAATTTCGGGACAGTTTTTTGTGAGTTATTAATTTGTATGGTAAATCAACTAGCTAAATTATTTGTTCCGTATGTTACATTTGTATTACAAAAAATAAATAAATTATGTTGATGAACTGGTGGAAGTAAGGTATATAATTTTAATTTTGAGCCTGTCATTTGCTTGTTTCTTTTATATACTTTTCCATTCCATACATTTTTTAATGTATTTTCTGTTTGGGAACGGTGTTAGTACTAGTAATACTTAGTTACTAGTGATATTAGTACAGGAAATTGTGTGCTAAATTAGTAAAGGAATATATTAGGCTTGATAGCTAAATTTTTATTTAATATTATAATCTAGAGATTATTTTCCTGAATATTACCGTTTGTTTTTTATTCTCTTCATAGATGCATTTTTTTTTAATTTATTGAATTTGTTTTCGTAAAATTTAGTCAATTCTGATTTATTACCACTAGTATATCACTAAATCTGAATTAATCAAAATGCCTAAATTGTAATTATCATACTGACGATGACATGGGTGTTTGTTAGTGGTTTGGAATCCACGTTAAACTGTAGGTCCCTGTCTAATTAGCCCAAAATGTGCACAAAATGGACATAGAGAAATAAACTAAAACCAGAAAAACTGTACAGAGTTTCTTGTAAAATGTGCTGCTTTAAAACTGATATAATAAATAGCTATAAAATGCATTTTTATTAGTTTTTTTTTTTTAAATCTTGATAAGTAACTTTATTGTTACGCTTTTTTATTAAAAGCAATTTTGTTATAACTTCATTAATATTTATTTTAAAATAATAAAGCTTCTTTTGCAAAAAAAAAAATATTTCTGCACATTTCTTTCTTGATGATTATATTAAAACAAAAAAATACTAACTCAGTAATAGTAACACTAACTAAACTAATACTAAATACTAATTCTAAAAATAATAATCTTTCTCTGAAAGGTGATATACACGTTATTAATCAAAAATAATTAACATTTAAACATTAATTAATCACAGTACAATTAATTTAACCTTTTAAAATATATTCATCTTAAAGTAGTATGTAGGGTATAAAATGAATTTTCAAAAGATTCGAGATATCTAATTATATTATAATTCTATATTTAAAAAAATTATCTGGCTAATGCTATTTAAATATAATCTCGTATTATTTTCATTAGTGATAAAGAGAATTTAATACAGCCATCATGTTTAGAACCTTTGATGTATTGACAAATAAACTGCTAGGGATTTGAAAGATAAATATTTGCACATCCTATTAATTATACTAATAAAAATAAGCGTAAATAAATGGCGAGAATTTAACATCCTATGCTGGAAAATATTAAAGTTTACCATTAAATATACGTGTTGTGACAATGCATTATTGTATCATTCCAAAAGCAGCTTCATTTAACATTAGTATTCATATAAATATAAAAGTCTAACTTTGTATGAAATTAAATACATTAAATTAAGTTAACAAAGCCAGCAATTATATTAAAATTATAAAATTAAATATTTAATACATTCGATTTGGAAATTTTGAACTGCATTAAAAGATTCCAGTTGATTTCAAATTAATTATTTCATTATGTTTTACATCGTAGTCTTTTATAGTTATTCAAGATTTATGAAAAGCAAAAATATTTTGAGTTTCAAGAAATAATACACCAAATATATATAGCAATGAACATTAAAACTGAGACTATTTGCACAAATTCTAAAATTACTAAAAAAATGCCATCGATAAGGTATAAATTAAAATTCAATCTTCTTTACCTTTTTTTTTTTTTTGCTCATTGATTACATTATATAAACTTTAATATTTTGATAAATATTTAATAAAATTATTCAAAGAAAATATCAACTAAATTTAAAAATTTAGACGCAGCAATAAAAAATTACAATGATAAGAAAAATACTGATTCATTGAAAATAATATAACAGTGCTCCCCTACGCACTGCAAGAGTGTGTGGCTTTAGGGAGAAATGGTCAGTATGCCTCGAGACTCTCACAAGAGAAGCAGTACAGCGCAACCACACGCTTCTGATTACAAATATTTAGTTTGTAATCTCTCATCCAGATAGAAAATATATTTAACTCATACGTATAAGTTGGCCTACAGATTCTCACCCTAAGGGGTAGAATACTCCGCGCATATCGAGAAAATCATACATATCGAGTATCGGGCTTTCGGATTAAAAGTGTAATCCTTCCACCAATCTATACTTATCTGTCTTTAAATGTGTTAAATATTGTACATCTCTAATTGCATGTGTGAGATGTTTGTGCGTGTGTTAATAAAGCTGTGAGTTCTCAAACTTGTGTCTCAAGTGTCAACTCAACCACATCCAGTTATAAACCAGCCGCATAACCAACAGCACTGCAATCTGGAGCCCATTGAGGGCCGCCCGTATTTGCACACTACAATACTAAATGTTTAACAAAAACATTTGAACCAAACTGGGAAGTGGCCATAAGTTTGAATATGAGTACCCATTTCACTAATATGCTTGAGCATCAACTCCTCCAGCCACCAGCTGGGTGTGCCCTGTATATAGCTAATTTTTTACGAATATATAAAGATAAATAATGTTTATTTTTAATACACATTTTTAAAATATGTAATTAAAGGTATATTATTAAAGTGCACATTTTTAAAATATGCAATTAAAGGCATATTATTTAAATACACATTTTAAAATATGTAATTAAAGGCATATTATTTAAATACATTTTTAAAGTATATTTTGAAAATATATTATTTAAATTTAAACTGATTTTTAATTCTTAATGCACTTATAATTAAAGTATACAATTGACGTATTATATTTTCTACCTCATAACTTTGTTTTGTTAGATAAGTTTTCAATTTTTTATTTAAATATACAAAATACTAATTACTATAAAACTGCCTAATTTATAAACATTGGACATTCTGTGAGAAAATGTATTTTAGAAGGTATTTTTTGTACAGAGTTTCTGTTTCAGAATTAACCTATTCAAAAAAAATAGTAAACGTAACTTGTTTTTCTAAACATTATGTTTATTTTACTCACAACTTTTAAAATCATGTTGAAAAGCATATTTAATATTAATCATTTATAGATTTTTGGTGGAAGAAGGTAATATAATAATAACAATTATTTTGTTTAAATAATTATTATATTATCTCCTTGCACCAAATATCTGTAAATAATTAATATTAAAATGCTCATTAAAATACCTTTTAAAAGATTTTTTTAACTTACATTATATTCAGCTTTTATTTCAACTTTATTTATCTATACCTATGCGTCTATTAAAAAAGCCACTGCGAGGTATTTTTTATTATCACTAATTACTTTTATAAAAATGTAATTTATGATCATTTTCTTTTCGTTGATAAATTTTTATTAGATAGGGCTTTTATTCCTTATTTGTGAATAGATATGGTAAAAGCTATCTTAATATTAAGATATTAAAAGCTTCATTAAAAAGAGTTTTTATGTCATATTTTGTTTATTTTTATACATTTATTTTGACCAAGACAGACTGTTGAAAAATTCCTAGCGCTAAATTGCGAGCCTTCTTCCGCATCATTAAAAAAGGCACATTAAGTAAAACTGAATAGAGATGCCATAGATTAACAGTAATTTGTTAAAAATGTTGATTTTGTTAATTACATTGATGTTTAATAAACGTAATTAACAACAAAAATAATAAAATCCCTAACTATTTTGGGATTTTTTTTCAGATTTTGTTACGGAAAATTCTGTTGATTCACCAAATCTGCTGTAAAAATGCACAAGCCAATGCAATTTACATGCTATTTAAATGGGTGGTAGTCTATTGCAGTGTCACAGAGCATTGTATGTTGGTATCAACACACATATACATCATCTGGAGGAGTGTGAGCATTATATCATCAAGAGTGTATGCATTATATCAAATCTGTTCATTTACATTAAAAGGCCATAGTAAGTACTGCTGAATACTGATATATATATGTATGTCATAGATTAATAGTAATTTGTAAACCAAATGCTGATTTTGTTAATTACATTAATATTTCATGAAAACAAATTAATATGAATTTCTAATATTCAAGAATAATTTTGGGAATCCTTTTTCAGATTCAATTTTGGAAAGGACTGTTGACTCACAAGATCTGCTGTCAAAATGCACAGGTATAACAGGCCAATGCTATCTATATGCTATTTAAATGTCTGGTAATTTATTGCAGTATAGCATAGTACCTATTTGTAGGTTGTTATCAACACATATATCATCAGGAGGAGTTTGCGCATTTATATCATCTAGAGTGAATGCAATATATCATCAAGAGTGTATGCATTATATCAAATCTCTTCATTTACATTAAAAAGCCATATTAGGTAATTCTGAGAACACATTAATATGAATATTTTAATAGAGAACAATTTTGGGATTCTTTTTCAGATTCTGTTATGAAAAGTTCTGTCTACTCACAAAATCTGCTATAAAAATGTACGCATATGACAAGCCAATGCTTACTAGTATACAACTATACTAACGTCCAATGCTATCTACATGTCTGGCAATTTATTGCAGTGTTACAGCATGTATATTTGTATATTGTTATCAACACACTTGTATATCATTTGGAGGAGTGTGAGCATTATATCAAGAGTGCATGCAATATATCATCAAAATTCCTTCATTTTCATTTATAACTATAAAATGTGACTTTTAGTAGTTTATATTGCTTTAATTAAAAAATATATATATTAAAACATATATAATTTTTTATTGCCTACATCTTTTTGGGATGTTTAATTGTTTCTTATCGATTATGAGATCCATTAACTATATAACCCCATAAAGATTGTATGGATTGACAAACATTGAATAATTTTTTGATTATGACATCACTTGTGTTTGAATCATTGTCAGATTCATTGCTAATGAATAATTGCATTTGCCTTAAAGAATTTGAATTTTTTTTATGTCCACCAAAAACACTTGTAAAATTTCAAATTACAAAAAAAATTATCATACAAATAAAAGTATCATTATATAGTTAGTTTTCTTATAAATTATCAGTATATAGTGCGCAAGTTGTACAACAGTATTATAACTATTAGGTGGCGTTGGATTGAGGTTCAGACACAAATTGGACCACTTGTAGTTTTATTTACACACTCACACTCACAAACACCATACACATACAATTAAACACAATATTCTATACATTTAAAAACAGATAATTATAAATTCGTAGAAAGATTCCACTTCTAAGCCGAAATCGATACTCAGTTTTGCCCAGAATGCGTGAAATATACTACCTATCCGGGTGAGAGTCTGTAGGGCCAACGAACACACAAGGTTTGTGTTAAATATATTTCTTCTCGGGGGTGAGAGGCTGTTAACTAAACGTTTCTCAATGAGAGCGCGTGTTGCGGGTGAGAGTCTCGATACCTAGTGATGATTTCTCCTTGCAGTGCGTAGGAGGAAGCACAGCTACAAATAAACATTTGATAATATATCTCACTCATATCAATTATAAACATGCAGAGGATAAAAAACTTATAACTAAATATACAGGGTGTCTCGACTATAAATATTTTAATTTTAAAGTATGGTAGATGGTTTCAAAATATTTTCTTTTTTTATAGAGTTATGATTTTTGAAATAAGATGATTGAATGGTAGAGAGTATAGTGTACACCAGTGAATAACACTGTTTTGATGTGAAACCGTCATTACTCACACATATTTTCTAGGAATGCGTCACTGACTTCAAAGGTTGACATCTGATGTTTGATTTTATGCACAAATTTATATATTCTTATTCCGGATCATAAAATATCGAAATAAGAAGACGTTAAAAAAAGAGTGCTATTGCAGTTTGATAGAAGGCATCTTTCAATAACGGCATAGATATTAGTAATTAGCTGCATTAAATAACTATTGTAAAGTTAGAAGTCATTAAATGATTCGTTACATTTTAATTTATTGTTTGCTTTTTTTTTTTTTTTTTCAAAATCCTAATTTAGGTATTACAGCTGTTCTGTTTCAGGGGAAAGAATTGCATATTCTTTAACAAGTGCACAATAACAACCATCACTCGAATCTGACAACAGATAAGCACTATTGTGGATATTTATATTACATGTAATTTGTATTTTGTACTAATGAGAACAACCTGTCACCTCAAATATGACAACAGGTAATTAGTGTCATGAATATTGAGACATTATGTAATTAGCGATTGTCTGTTCGACCTTCATAGGTCGAAACAATTATACATGAAATAGGGACTACGTGATGAGTTGCTGCATCTGTATTAGTGATAGACCATGGGCTGAAGAAGTGTCGACTCTAATGAGCAGTGAAAGTAGCTGGCCGTCCCACCCTCTTGAAGAATATTCTTAAAAATATTTTTTTTTGGAGAGGAAGAAATGGAGTTCTGCGGCGAGTAGATAAGAAGTGTTGTTTTCTCTTTTTCTGACTAAACAGGCCGGGATTCTTATTGTTTCTAAAGTGAACCACTTGTATTTTCGCGTACAACGCTGTGTGATAATAACGGTATGCTGCAGACCAGGTGTATTAAATTCTTCGTAGAGACGAGTACTCTGAAAACAACGACCTTGGAATGAACTGCACTTGTGAATCAAATTTACATTTTCAATTTTCATTTATTTGTAAATAAAGTTCTGTATATATATATATATATATATATATAATGTTTGTAATTAAAAATTAAACTGTCCCCATCAACTTGAAAGTGACCCTCTTTTGAAGCCGTGACAGGTTTAGTATATTCCAAGACCATACATATGCATAATATACATAAATTCCATTAAAATTATTTAATGGAATTAATTATTTGTATTTTTTAAATTAAGATATCGTAGTTTAATAAAAAGACACTTTTTGATTTCTAAATTTTCATTCACTGCTTAATCGGTAAACACATGCATAAAGTAGTAGTTTGTCCCTACATTTCATCTTTCTTTTTAAAATTCTAGAAAATCTTTTCTCATTTTATAAAACATTAAAAAAATATCACTCAAAAAATATTACATTTTATGTTTACTTAGTAGGCATGTAAAAATGATTTTAAGAAAAAGGCTAACAATAAGTTAAAAAAGCTAAGCATCTCATGTTTAAACTATTAAAATAAATATTATAAAACAAAAAAAAAATTGAGTAAAAAATTAATTGCCTACTAAAGAATGTTTTTTTATCTTAACACTTATAGATCGAAGTGCTTTAAATCAATAATTTTTTTCTTAGTTACCTTAAGTAAAAAAAAAAAAAAAAAATCTTTATTGTATGAAGGTGAAAAATAATTATTAACCTAAAGGATGAACTTCGTTTTAAGTTGCTTTAAAGAATTCTAAAAAACTGAGCCTAAAAGATAACCCATTAAAATTCTAAGTTGGAAAAAAAAATATCTGTAACTAGGTATCAGAAAATTTTGAAAAAAAAAAATAATTCTAAGTGGGAAAAAAAAGATTAAAAGTTACAGTTCTTTTTTAGCAGTATTTTTTTTTTTAATTTTATTTTTTGCCGATTAGGTTGCTCCTAACTAATAAAAAAAAATGTTTTAATGACTTTCTGGCATAGTTTTATCACTTAATGTAATTTTCATTCGTTATTTAAAAAGACTTCGTTGTGGAAGACTATAAATGATTCTTAAATTGAACTTATTTGGGTAAAAACATTTATTCACAATTATTTGAAAAACTTAACAATATGGTACTTGAATTCATAACATATATTGACATATTTCAATAAATATAAAGTTTGGTTGTTGTTTTAGTTTTCTAAGAATAAACAACAAGATTCTCTTTTAAAATCTCTTTTTTCTCTCTCTTCAGCTTATTTTAATGAGCATGAAATGTAGATGTAGGAGAATGCGTTTGGTTTTGGAATAAAAGAATTGGTGTTTACAGTCCACTGAAATATGTGTGTTTCATTTGGAGACCATAACAATTGATAAAGTTAGACGCATTTGTAATAAATTACAACATAAACCTACTAGTTAAACCTATGAATAAATTTAAACAAAACTTAATTAACTAACCTTTTAAATGATGTAGATAAATATTTTCTTCAAAATATTTAGTTATGTGTTATAAATTAAAAACTATTCTTTTAACTATTACTAAACAAAAACACAAACATATTTAAATTACATTAAAATGATCTAGTAAAATTAAAAATTAAACAGCAATTTATAAAAGCAAAAATCTAATAAACGAACAAGAGAAAATAATTCTATTAATTTTATTTAAATTCATTAAGGTAACTTTTTCAAGGAAAATGAAATATTTAGAATCTTAAACATTAATAATAAAATATTTTTATCCATTTAATTTATATTCATTTCACATCAACTGTGTATTAAATATATCGAACTTAACGTTAGATTGTACTTTACATAATTAAATGAACCTCCTAGATAATGCAAATACTGGAAATAAATTTAAATAAAAACTTAATTAACTAACCTTAAATGTTGTAGATAACTATTTTCTTCAAAATATTTAGTTATTTGTTATTAATTAAAAACTATTCTTTAAAGTATTACTAAACAAAACACAAAAATATTTAAATTAGATTAAAATGATCTAGTAAAATTAAAAATTAAACAGCAATTTATAAAAGCAAAAATCTAATAAACGAACAAGCGAAAATAATTCTATTAATTTTATTTAAATTCATTAAGGTAACTTTTTTTTTCAAGTAAATAAAATATTTAGAATGTTAAACAGTAATATTAAAATTTTTATTAATTTAATTTATATTCATCAGCTGTATATTAAATATATCGAAATGTACTTGAGATTGTTCTTACATAATTAAATATTATAAATGAACTTCCCTAGATAATGAAAAAAATTATTGCAATTAGAATTTTAATTTAAATTTAGTTCACCTTCATGCATAACTAAAAGTTTAGAATAATAAAAATTTCATACCAAACGATATTTTTAAAGAAAGAAAACATTTATGCGGACGATTCTGGCAATTAAACCATAACACGGTTCGAGAATACGTTTTTAAATGTTTACAAAAATCTCTCTATAGGAATCATAATTTGAAAATGCAGAAGATGTTAAGACATTATTTGGGATGTAAAAAATTTTTTTTACTTTCTTCTAAGGTACTTGAATCTTGCAGTTAAATTAATCAGTAGGGAATATCTGAAGCTTACAGGGACTAGGCTCGCCGTAAGCTTGTTCTAAAAGAAAGAAATGTGAATGTAGCCGAATGTATTTGGTTTATGAATAAAATAGTTGGTGTTTACAGCCCACTGAAGTATGTGTGTTCCATTTGGAGACCATAATATTTAACACAATTAAGCATATTTGTAACAAATTATAAAACAAACATACGTTTATATTAACTGTCAAATGTATTTAAACAAAAACTAATTAAGTAACCTTAAAAGTTACAGCTAAATCTTTTCTTCAAAATTACCTTAGTTATATGTTATTGATTAAAAATTATTATTTAAATTAAATTAATATGTTCTAATAAAATTAAAAAACAAGCCGCACTTTATAAAAGCCCAATCTAATAGATGAGCAAGTGAAAAATTTTCTATTAATTTTATTTGTATTTAAATTCATTAAGATAATTTTTTCAAGTAAATAAAACATTTAGAATGTTAAGCAAAAATTAAAAAAATAATATTTTTAATTAATTTATTTTATTCTATTTATTTTACGTCAACTGCATATTAAATATATCGTTAGAATGTACTTACATAATTAAATATTATAAATGAACTTCCTAGATAATATAAAAAAATTTGCAATGAGAATTTTTAATTTAAATTTAGTTCGCTTTATGCATAACTAAAATGTTCTACGGAATTATAATAATAAAAATTTCATACCAAACGATTTTTTAAAAAAGAAAAGAAAAACATTCATGCAGACGATTCTGGCAATTAAACCATAACACGGTTCGAGAATACGTTTTAAATGATGACAAAAATGTCCCTAGAGGAATCATAATTTGTAAATGCAGAAGATGATAAGACATTATTTGGGATGTAAAAAAAAAAAAGAATTACTTTCTTCTAAGGTACTTGAATTTTGCAGTTAAATTAATCAGTAGGAATATCTGAAGCGTAGAGGGACTTAAGTCATTGAGACTAATTGGACACTTAAAACTCAGGTTTTGAATTTTTCGTAATTAAGTCCTTTTCGCTTTGAACGGATGCTTACGCAAATGGTTAAAAACGATGATTTAAACAGCGTGTAATCATTTCTGTACTTTTGCTTTTTTTTAAATTTTTTTTTATGCACATAAAGGCAAACTGTAAAACTACTGAATGGGTGCAATTAGCTCGGACTAATGCGACGGGAAAATCAAATTACACGTAAGAAATGAAATGGGTTATTCTAAAGAGTGTAAAACAATTAACATGAAATTTCAATTTGTACAAATCTTACACAATGTAATCTTTTTTTTTCTTTGTCATTAAAGATTCATAATTATAAAAAATACACAGTTGAACGGTCAAATTTGAACGGTTTTTTTTCTTTTTCTTTCTTTCTTCTTCTTTTTTTTTTTTTATCGTTTTGTACTTAACCAAATAATGGAATATTATACGTAGTAAAATTTAAAAAAGGTTCCTGATCTAATTTAATCAGCTTTTTTATATCAAAATAGTGATTATAATTAAATTCACTAATTAACATGCAAAATTAATGAATACAAATTCTGATTATAAAAGATGTGATGTAATTAAAAATTTTGTTCACATACTGAATTCCAAATTGGGTTTCTGATTGAATTGCTTATAAAGAAAACAGTCCTTTTATTAAATTATTCTTATGCTATCTTATATTTTGAAAGGTTTTTACACACCGTTTATTTACATACTGTAAAAGATTTCATGTTTTTTAAAAATAGTGATAGCTGTAATCTCCATGTAACAAGTTTCTTTGGTTCTTAAAAATTAAGCTTAAAAAAAACACAGTATTTTTAAAGCAAAAAAAAAAAAAGACTAAAATTTAATCTGGGCTGATCATAAAAATTTTGAACTTTTATGTAAGAACAAAACGCATAACAGCCATTTTAAACTGACATGAAAGAAAAATGTAAAATCAAAATCAGGCCATAAATATGTTCATCAGTTGTCGTTCAAAAAGAAAACAGTAAATAAAAAATAAAAATTATATAATTGCAAACAATTTTATTATTCCTTTTCATTCAGTTGTCATTACTGTTTATTAATCCACCGGTTGTGAGGAAAATTTACAAGGTGTATATCTAGAGGGGATTCAAATAGATATATGAAATAAAGGAGAAAGACATTTTAGAGACTTTTATATATTCTCAAAAATATTTCATTTCAGAAATATTTCATATTCATTTCATTTTCAAAAATATTTCATATTCATTTCATTTCCAAAAATATTTCATATTCATTTCATTTCCAAAATATTTCATATTCATTTCATTTCCAAAAATATTTCTTATTATTTTAGAATTTCTACAATAGCAATTAAATATTTTTCTTTTATACTGCTTTTTTTTGCAATGTATCTCAGATTAACATCTAAATATAATAGATTTGTCCCGTTTTTCTTTTAAAATGAATGTTTAACTTTCCGCTAATCGGTCACCAAACTATATAAATGTAACAACAAAGGATGGTAAATTTCGATTTTGCATCATGTAATTTGCAATACGTTCAATTAACACTCGATTTCACGCCATAAATCGCCAAACAAATATGGTGTTGTTGAATTAAAAATCAGCTTATTGTTAACTTATTAATTTCTATAATACAAGACACCCAGAAACTAAATTTTTCGTGTACTTTCATATAAATCTAGTGGAATAAAATCAGAAAATATTCACTAAGAGCTCCTTATATATTCATATGTTCACCAATAGATGGTATGAAATGTACCACCATGCGGACTTAATGCAAGATACGAAGATCTCTGAAGCGTAAGATGTTAAATACATTTAATTTTAGTTTTCTTGTACTTTTAAACAATTTTAATCAATTCAATAAATCTCGCACAATCTATATTGCATATTTCCTTGTTTTTATAACCTAGTATATTATTTGATCATCACTATTTAAATTAGTGAGCAATTAAACGAAGTCATCATGTTGTTGGTGAAATATTTTCAAATGAAGTTCGTGTTAAGAGTTTGTGCTCCTATAAAAGAAAATATGTCTAATTAAGTTCAATCTTATGAAGTTCGTGTTTACAGTTTGGGTTTCTACAGAAGTAAATATGCCTACTTCTCAAAACGAGTTTTAAAAATATCGTATTAAAGATTTTCTGTAAATATTCCAATTTCTTAAAATGAAATGTCTTCGTGTATAAATGATTTAGAAGAACATGTGCTAAAATACTTCCCAATTCTGGATATTTATTCTTAGAAACTACACTAGTCATTCTAAAGAAATTGGAAATTTGTCAACAAATTTTATTTCAAAACGGAAGAAATAATGAAACAGTTTTTCTTGTTTCTAAGAAAGGCATAACATTTCATGCGAAACTATATTAGCGTAAAAAAAATTGAATTGATTATATTACGCATTTTTTTAATCAATTGTTTGAGACCTTGATTAAATTTTAGAAATTATTGGTGTCAACAACATTTCTTTATAAATAACACAAAAAGCAAATTTTATTTTCTCTACACCATCACAACCATATATAATCAATCCATCGTTTTTGAAATAAAATTTGTTGACAAATTTCCAATTTCTTTAGAATGACTAGTGTAGTTTTCTAAGAATAAATATCCAGAATTGGGAAGTATTTTAGCACATGTTCTTCTATATCATATATACACAAAGACATTTCATTTTAAGAAATTTGAATATTTACAGAAAATCTTTAATACGCCATTTTAAAACTCATTTTGAGAAATAGGCATGTCAACTCATATAACTGAAGTATTTTAGCACATGTTCTTCTATATATATATGATATAGAAGAACATGTGCCAAAATACTCCAATTCTGGATATTTATTATTAGAAAACTATATATATATATATATATATAAATATGGTTGTGATGGGGTAAAAGAAAATAAAATTTGCTACTGTTTTATTTATAAAGAAATGTTGTTGACATATGTATATATGTCATATGTATATATGTTTATGTATATATATATTTATATAAAATTAAAGCATCATAAAAGATTTTACTACTTTAAAATTAAAGTGAAAATTTTAATGAATTAATTCAAATTCAATTAAATACAAAATTGAATAAATCGAATTCGATTAGGATTCGATTAATCGAATTTAATTCTATTGAATTCAATCAATTTCAAAATTGATTTCGAATAACATATTCTTATTTGCATATAATTTAAATTAACAATTCCAGAAATTCCTTGAATGAAAAGGAATAAATACCAAAAGAAAAAAATAAAATAACTGTCATAGATTCTGCAGACAAAAAAATTTACATATTCGTTCCATAAAATGGCGCAGCAGGATTGAGTCTCAGATTCTGAGCAACAATTCCTGTCCATTTCCACTGATGGTCCTGCTTTTCAAACAAAACAAGCGAAGCAGGAAAGCTCTTAGTTGTATTTTCACTTTAAAATAGAATGCGTTCAGTTTATTTTTATTCATCCTTCGAATGAAAGGGACAAGAGTTTTGGGCGGGAAAAACCTAGAGCCCCATTATTAACATAAAAATCTTCTATTATGCCTCTTACGCCTTTTGTGGCACGAGAGCTCGTTAAGCTGGTGGCTCATAGCAAGGTTCTTTAGCAGCGAGTTCGTTCAGCAATATTTTAAATTCCATCATGAACACACAGGCCTGGGGTGCGCTGTTGAAATTTATACTTTTTCGTTACATTTCTGAATCAATTATTTAAGACCTTGATTGAATTTTAGAAAGTATTGATGTGAACAACATTTCCTTATAAACAACACAGTAGCAAATTTTATTTTCTTTATTCCAACATACATATTTTTAATTAAAATTTAAAAATGAATGAATTAATTAAGTTTAATTTAATTTGAAATTTTTCAACAAATTTCAGTTCAAAGAAAGAAATACTGGAACAGTTGTTGTCTTCTTACTAAGGAAAGCACTAAGTTAAGTAAAATTATACTAAAGGAAAAAAAGTTGGATTGATTATATTACAAATTTTGAATCAATTATTTAAGACATTGATTAAATTTTAGAAAATATTGGTATGAACAATATTTCCTTATAAGCAAATATTCCTTATAAACAATTATTACCTCATCTCAATCATATAATTTTGTTTAATTAAAACATCATAAAAGATCTTACAATTTTATTATAAAAGTAAAAATTTCAACGAATTGATTCGAACTCAATAAAATTCAAAATTTAATTAATCGAATTCGCTTACGATTCAATTAATCGAATTCGATTCAATTCAATCAATTTCAAAATTGGTTTCGAATAAAATATTCTGATTGGCATATAATTTTAATTAACAGTTCCAGATTTTCTTTCAATGATAAAGAAATAATTTCTCAAACTAAATACAAAAAAAAAGAAGAAGGAAACTTTCATTTATTTTGCACGGCCAAAAAATTTGCATATTCATTCCATAAAATGGCGGACCAGGATTGAGTTTTATATTGTGCAACAATTCTTGTCCATTTCCGCTGATGGTCTTGGCTTTGCAAACAAAACAAGCGAAGCAGGAAAGCCTTTAGTTGTATTTTCACTTTAAAATAGAATGCGTTCAGTTTATTTTCATTCATCCTTCGAATGAAAGGGACAAGAGTTTTGGGCGGGAAAAACCTTGAGCCCCATTATTAACATAAAAATCTTCTATTATGCCTCTTACGCCTTTTTGTGGCACGAGAGCTCGTTAAGCTGGTGGCTCAGCAAGGTTCTTTAGTAGCGAGTTTGTTCGGCAATATTTTAAATTACATCATTAACACACAGGCCTGGCGTACGCTGTTGAAATTTATACTTTTTCTTTCACTCGCAAAAGAGTGTAATTCATTTTTCTTCAGAGATAGCTCTCGGTGTGAGTTTTAGATAGTGAATTTTTGCCAGCAAAATGTTAATCAGGTAAAGGAAAAAGTGAATTTTGATGGAAAAACCATGTTAATTATGCATAGGAGGACACTGTTTCCTTGAAGAGTGTCGACAAGTTAGTGCTTATGATGTAATGTATGCAGATGTTTCGTGTGGTTATTTTTTTAATTTGATACATATGCCATGTAGGGTAGTATATAAACTATAAAAGTAGTTTTAAGTTGACAGCATTGCATAAATTTTAGATAGTTTTTTTTTTTTTTTTTAGTTGTTATATTCGAAGTTAAAAAGAGTAAATAAATTTTTTTTCTTCAAACGGTGGGTTTTTAGAAACTTGTTAAGTTTTATAACATATATAGTGATATTTTACAGACATCTAGTTAAAAATATATTAAAAAATTAAAACCAAATGCATGTAAATGTGTTAGTATATTGTAAAACCAAAACTTGAGTTTATCGTTATTATTAAAAATATTAAAATATTTATGTAATATAATCAGAAATTAAAAATTAATTGCTTATGAGCTATTTTTTATTCATCTATTATCATTATTCAACTATTTTTTATTCATCTTGAGTTTTGTTTGTTGTATCACAAACTCAAAATGTTGTCTTTGTTGTTGACTGTTATACTTTTTATATAGTGGCCAATAAGTATAGAATTATTTTGGTTTAATATTGTTTTTAATTTCTACACATAAAGAAAAGCTGCAGTAAGAATATAAGATTTCAGTATTAATATGACACAAATTTCAACAGGCTTCTGAAATTTATTTCTTAAAAAATACATTTAAAATATTTACAATCATAATTAGTAAAAATGTTTATATCTACATTAACAGAAATTTAAAAATATTTCTTTATGAGCTATTTTTATTCATTAATCATTCGAATTTTGTTGGTTGTATCATAAACTCAAAATGTTGTCTTGTGTTGATTGTTATATATATAGTTTACCGTCAGTATATGATTTTGGTTTAATATTGTTTGAAATATTACAAATTAAAAAAAAATAAAACTTTAACTGTAATAATTTATTTTAAGCTGTAATAATATAAGATTTATGTATTAATATTACTCACATTTCAACCAGCTTTTGAAATTTTACTTTTAAAAAATGAATTAAAAATATTTATGATCATAATAATTAAAAATTATCGTATCTTTTTTTTATCACAATATTAAAAATTATTTCGTTATAAGTTATATTGTATTCATCAATCACTTAAGTTGCATTTCTGGTATAATAAGTTCAAAATGTTGTGTTGATTGTTATGTATAGTTTGCATAAGTATATAATTATTTTTGGTTTCATATTGTTTTAAATTCTACATAAAAAAAAAAAAGAAAACTTTAAGAGATCTCCTGTAAGAATACCTATATGATAGTTGTTTATTAGTATTACCCACATTTCCACAAACTTCGGAAATTTAGTTTTTAAAAATAATTTTAAATATTTATAATCATAATTAGTAAAAATGCTTATATCTATATTATTAGAAAATTAGAGATTATTTTGTTATGAGTTAATTTTTATCCATCAATCACTTTGTTGTATCATAAACTCAAAATGGTGTCTGTGTTGATCGTTATATATAGTTTGCCATAAATATAGAATTAGTTTTGGTTTAAAACTGTTTTAAATTCTACACATTAAAAAAAAAAATTTTAAGGCAGCAGCTACAAGAATATAGAATTTAATAATAATATTACACAATTTCAACAAGCTTCTGAAATTTATTTCTTAAAAATAAATTTAAAATATTTATAATCATAATTAGTAAAAATTTTTTATAATCTATATTATTAGAAAATCAAAACTTATTTCGTTATTCACTATTTTTTATTCATCAGTTACTTAAGTGATATTTGTTGTATCATAAACTCAAAAGGTTGTATTTTGTTGATTGTTATATACAGTTGGCATAAGTATAGAATTATTTTTGATTCAATTACTATTTTAAATTATACACAACAAAAAATTAAACTTTAAGAGAGCTGCTGTAAGAATACAAAATATATGTATTAATATTACCCAAATTGAAGCAAGCTTTGAAATTTACTTCTTAAAAATAAATGAAAAATATTTATGATCCCCTGCATGTGCTACTAATTTATAATTAATGTAATATATTTCGAACAATATAATATGTATTGCTTCGGAAGACTCATTCACAATATGTAATCAAACAGTACATATTGATCAAACAATTTATTGCCGAGTTCTATCAGAGAATAGTTTCGATAATCTGAAAGTCACGGTATTAGTTTAGAATATTATCAGCCACCGCTCCTATTCTGGCAAAGGTGTTTAATGAGTGATACTAATCATGTGAATATTAATATTGGCTCCATCGTCGCCTATCTCCAGACAGTGATTATTAAAGCAGACTGTCAAGGCTTATCATATCCGTGCTCTGAAAGCATGACTTGCAATAGTTGTTATTGGAGTAACACGCCGTTTCGCCATAGTTTCATATTTTAGGACGCCATTGAATTGAATAACAACCATGTTCGTTTGCAAACTATTCTGAAACAAAAAAAAAAAAATATACAGACTTTAATTTAAAATATTGTAATATTCATATTTAAATATAGCAAATATTAGAGAAAAATGGGTTATATATTCTTAGGGTAAAAATAGATAATTATTATTGTTTTATTTTCTATTGCTGGCCCCATGATTCTTATCACTCATCACTGTTCACCAGGTGTGCAAAAGGCCTTTTAGAAACATGGATATATCTACATGCTGCAGTATTGTTAATAAAATTATGTATTAATATTACACAAATTTTAACAGGCTTCTGGAATTTATTTCTTAAAAATAAATTAAGAATATTTATAATAATAGTTCATAAAAATATTTATATCTATATTATTAGAATATTAAAAATTATTTCGTTATGATCTATTTTTTTATTCATCAATCACTTGAGTTATGATTGTTGTATCATAAACTCTAAATATGGTCATATGTTGATTGCTATATATAATTTGCCATAAGTATAGAATTAATTTTATTTTAATCATTCTTTTAAATTCTACTCATTAAAAAAAGAACACATTAAGAGAGCTGTTGCAAGAATACAAGATTTATGCATTAATATTACACAAATTTCAACAAACTTTTTAGGTCGTCATTGAATATAATAACCAATTTATTCTTTCAGACACTTTTGAAAAAATAAATTCAAATTTTAAATAATATTGTAGTGTGCAAGTTGGGCAATCATATTGTAACTGTATGTGGTTGGATTGAGACTTGAGACACAGATTTGGGAATTCACAGCTTTATTTACCCACGCACAAACATCGCAATCCTACAATTAAAGACAGGCAATATTTAACACTTTTAAAGACATATAAGCACAGATTCGTGAAAGGATTGCAATTCAAACTCGATACTCAGGTACTCACGGGATGCTCAAAATATACTTCTTATCCTGGTGAGAATCTGTAAGCCAACAAATACACAGGGTTACGTTAAATATATTTTTCTTTTGGGGTGAGAGACTGTGCACTATAGGTTTCTCAGTGGGAGAGCAGGTTGTGCAGTACTTCCTCTCGAGTGAGAATCTCGAGTCCTACTGACCAGTTACTTTGAAAGATACACGCTTAATATAATATTTATCAATTTGAAACAATAGGGAAATTTGTTGCATGCTTCTTTAAAAAAATATTGCTTTTTAATTGGTTCTCATAATGCAACAAATTCAGTTTTTCAGATTTCTTATTGAAGAAATTTATTACTCTACAAATTATTGCAACATAATTAGTATTATCCAGAGTGAACATTAATAGGCTAACTACACAATGCTCTTAAAGGAAAACATTTAATGTAAATGTCTCCCCTACATTTTATTTAAATCAAGACGAAAAACACCCAAAACCAAATAACTTTGTGTGTAATACAAAAACAATTGTTAAATTCAGCGCTATCTACTTTTTCCAAGTATTGCCAATAGCATTCATCACTAGAGTGACTTCTTTCATCACCCAGTACGAACTCAAACTTGATCAGCTTGGATGGCACTGTAAAATGTAATCACATTATAAAATGTATAAAATGTAATCACATTATAAAATGTAACCACATAGTAAAATGTAATCACATAAAATGTAATAGTAATAATATCACTGTAATCTCCATAATTCACAGGAATTTTGGCACCAACAAATCTCTATATTACAATAAGATAAAAACATAACAGAAGAATATCAAACAAATACGTAATAATAATATAAGTGTAATTAAAAAGTAACTTTTTAACTTTCTGCTTAAAGATGAAAAAGATGAATTCTAATGCGAATTTTTAAATATGATTTTAATTTATGTGCTTCAAAATCTTTTAGTTTTGTGACTTTCTAGTACGTTCTTTATCCCAATACATTTTTTATATTCATTATTCCCTGAGGACAATCCTTAAAGCTTTATCCTTTAGGGTATGCGTCCCAATCTTTTTCATATGAAAAATACAAATTCTATAAGGGTCTTTAAGTTACAACAACAGGTAAATATTTTATATTTAGATATCAAGAGTTTCATAAATTAGTGAAATCATCGCCACAAAACATAATCACCGATTGCATTTCCAACAGAAAAGCATTAATACACGAAAGAAAGTTGGGACTAATTTTTGCTGTTTGTGTTTCTTCTATCAAGTTGAATTTGATCTTAATATTGAATTGATGATGATTGTTGAATGTTTCATGTTGAATTTGTATTTAAAATCGAATCTACATATTGCCAAACATGATTAAAATATCTAGTGAAAAAAAAAGAAAAAAAATTACGCATACATATTGTTTTGATTAAATAAAAAAAATTAAAAAATTTGTTTCGTATTAATTTTTTAAAAGATATTTTTGAAAATGTCTTCTTGCATTCTTTATTACTTGCTTTTATATGCAAATTACATTAATTTAGATTTTTAATTTAGGTAAAATTACTATTTTATCTTATCGATTTAATTTTATGTGGTTTCTGAAAATTACGAAACACATCTCTAAATTGTTTAGTCAAGTTAAGATTTTTGTGAGAAGTTTTAATGTGTTTTGTTTGCGAAAAGCCACATTAAAAGCCATTTTCGCTGAAAGGCTATATTAAAAAGCCATTTTACCGGACTAAAAGAGTCCCAAGTGGATATTAAATATTATATAATATTTTCAATCTTTTATAATTTGCCATAAGTGTTTTGGTATTTAAAATTCAAAATTCAAAAAAAAAAATGGCAATATCCTCTTTAAATATTGCTTTGAAATTTACAATGATTAAAATAGTGTTTACAGTTATTAAATAAACTTTTGTTTAGAGTTAAAAATTTTATGCGATTAAGTACTACCTATATGAAAAGTTATTGTTTTCATAAATATCAAGAAAATTTAATTAAATTACTTAACGCTTATTTATCGCTTTTTTTTGTTCACAAAATTAAAAATCGAACGATCGAAGACTAGGTTTAAAGACATCGTTTCTTTTAAAAGTTAACTATAAATTTCTATGAAACTGAAAGTCTTAAATCTTACTTAACATTTACTTACAGCAGTTAAATTACCTTTTACTGATAATTAATTTCATCCTTTTCCCTGAGGAGTCATTTTAAAGTTCGTTAAATAAGTGAAGTAACTTATTCTCTTTAAGCAAATAACAAAAGGCGAATTTTTATGGAAATCTATATTTCAATTATCCCTTTTAAAAAATAACAAACAGAATAAACTTCAAAGAGTTAAGCTCTGAGTAAGATAATCTTTCTATAACAGGGCTTCTTGGTAAACTAGTTGTTTGGAATATGTAATTTCAATTGTTTGATCTTAATAAATCATGAAAAATTAAATTAAATGTGAAATTACATATTTTATTTAAAAATTCATATTTGATTAATAGTTTTTTAAATTTTTCATCAAGTATTTCGTCAATTATTTTCACTTAAATATATATGTGATTACATGTATAATTCTTGATAGGGCTGGATGCCTGACTTTGAAATTATAACTTATATTTTTACACAAATAGTCTTTCAATAAAGGAATTATTCAAATTCATTAATTTATTTTGAATTCAGATTGTGTAATATTACAAACAATTATATATACATATTTTTAAATTTAAAAAATTTTTAAAAAATATGTTTCTGATTACTTTTTTTTTTTTAAAATACTTTTCAAACTTCCTTTTTTCCTTCCTTACTGTATTTCTTGTTTTTATATAAAATTAAGTTAATTTATAAAAATAAAGGGTTAAATTACTATTTTATTTTGTTTCAACTTTAATTTTATGTTTTTGTATATTACGAAACATATCTCTAAATTTTCAATCAAATTCCAAGATTTTGTAAGATGTTTTAATGTGTTTTGTTTGTGAAAAAGCCATAAAAGCCATTTTTGTAAATTATACTAAAAGCCATTTCTGCTATAACAAAAGACTCCCAAATGCACGTTAAATATTATACAATATTTTCATTATTTTATAATTATCCGTAAGTGTTTTGGTAATTATTTATTAGGGTTTTTAATGAGAATATCCATTTTTTTAAATGGTCTATTTTTACTTTAAATATTGCTTTTAAATTTAGAATGATTAAAATAGTGTTTTAAGCTATTAAAATAATTTATGTTTATAATTAATAATTTTATGCAACTATGCACAAGTTATTATTAACATCATGAATATAAAGAAAATGTATTAAATTATCTAACATTTATTTTTTATTTGGAACATACACTAAAATCGAAATGATCATGAAGACTAGGTTTAAAGATATCGTTTCTTTTAAAAGTTAACTATAAATTTCTATGAAACTGAAAAGTCTTAAGTCTTCTTGCAGTTAAATTACCTTTACTGATCAATTAATTTCCTCCTTTTCGTTGATGGTCATTTTGGGTTCGTTAAAGAAGTCGACTTATTCCCTTTAAGCAAAATAACAAAAGGAGAATTTTTATGGAAATCTATATTTCAATTATTCCCCTTTAAAATAACAAACAAAAATAAACTTCAAAGACCAATACATTGAGAAAATAATCTTTCTGTGACAGGGCTATTTGGTAAAATTATTCGATTCAGTTGTTTGGGTAATGTGTAAGTCAAATGTTTGATCAAGTAAATCATGAAAAGTTAAAATAAAGATGAATTTACTATTTTATTTAAAAATTCATAAATACATGATGAATAGTCCATTTAAACTTTTAGCCAAGTATTTCGTTAATTATTTTTCACTTAAATATTTATGTTATTATATGTATGATTCCTAATAGGACTCCACTGAATTCTTTGTGATTTGAAATTATATTTTATTTTCTGCAAATATAATCTTTTAATAAATTAATTATAGAAATTCAATAAATATCAATTAATTCAATTAAATATTCAATAATTCAATAATTATTCAACTTGAAAAATTTACCCTGAGTAAATAGTATAAAATTATTAATTATAAGATCAACAATAATAATATTTTTGATGTTCTGTAAATATAAAATTATAAAAATTATAAAATAAAATTAAATACAAGTAAATGTTTCAACGTTATATTATGAATTATAATTGCATCTTGAAATACATCATATATCAATATTTCCGTGTGGAATATATAGCGTGTATCCTTCACTATACATAATAACGTGTTTGCATTTTATACATAATAACGTTTGCATTTGCATTCCACACATAATAACGCGTTTGCATTTTATGCATAATAACGTGTGCGCAAAAAAGGCTCGATAATTTCTGAACTTCGTCACATCTGGGATTTATGCCTATAAATGTCTAATACCTTTTGTATACACGTGTGAGAATATCATAATTCCCTATAACTTCCGAAAGGTTTTTCGTGGCATACCCATGCGAAACTAACATTCGGCCCGCGTTCAAAGTCTGTTAATTCCGTCGGTGGTCATCATCACGTGGAAGTCTTTTATTGCATATGAATAATTGAACAAAATGATTAATTTTGGGCACGAACAGACCTCTCGATGATGTCCCATCATTTATACCTGATCATTCTGAATTGCAAAAGCATTATAATGCCATTGAAAAAAATTTGGAAGTCCATGAATGGCTGCAAGTGATCTCAAGTGTTAGTCAATTCCAGAGGACCAAGTCCATTTTTGTCACTTCAGTGCATTGATTTCTGCGGTTTATAACGTATATCCATTATTATATAGCTCCAACTAATAACGTGTGTGCATTTTATACACGTGCGTGCAAGAAATGTTCAATAACTTTTGAAAATTTACACAGCCTGGAGTCTTTCGAATAGAAAATGATACTTATAAATGTTTAATACAGCATAAAACATGACTGTGTATACGTGTTTGTTATTCTATATAAAATATATATCAATACATTCATAAAATGAATTTTAAAAAAACATTTTTACTATTCATATTATTATTACTATATAGTTTGGGATGCAATAAATTCCTTCGATTTTTTTTAAGAAATATATCTATGGGATTTGAAACTATACTTTAAAAATCAAAATAAATTATCTAAATTGTCTATAACTAAATAGAAATATTTAGATTTTGAATAAAATTAATATTTTAATTTTCAAAGCATCTTATACATTCGTCACAGTATTATTGCAAATACCTTCTATGCAAATCACATGTACCATTACAAAACTCAAAAGGCGTTAGCAGTCAATTTAATTTAGCATTAAAAGTGCCTTGCCGCATTATTCTTAATCCCGTTAGAATTAAGCATCTCCATTAGTCGTCTTAAAAGAAGATATCACTGATCGTTACGCCTCCCTATTCACCAGTTATTATCACACATTCAGTGATAATGTGCAGTAATTTATGTGGACTACACATTCATGCGATAAGGATTATTACAGATGCAAGAGTTGTTACTGGGAGTTCATACACTGTTATCTGGTAAACAAGACAATGCCCGAAGGAGGTTTAAAAATCCATAATTGCTGCTTGATATTCATTTCGGTGGGATTGCAAGTTTACAGCTACGAGTAAAGATTTATGGCTACATTATCATGTATTGTCATTGTATTAATGAAGGCTGTTTTAATCGAACTTATTTTCTGTGGATTACGAAATTTATTGAATAGATGGTACAATAATTATGCTATAGAAACTCAAAGGGATGGAATGTGAAGAATATAATCATTATAAATAATATAAATTCAGATGTATTTTTGGGAAAATGTAGGATTGTAAATGTTAGGTAATTTAAAGATCTTTAGGTTAGTAATTATAAAGCTAATCTTTAAAAAAATATTTTATTATTGGTTTATTTTAATGTCGAAAACACTATATATATCTATATACATATATATATATTTTTTAATGGAGTTTCTTTAATTTTTTTCTTGATTTATCTTTTTTCCTGTCATGTTTCATGCATGTCGACTAACTATTTAATTATTTTCTATTTTTTTTTTTTTTCAATTGTTATGAAATTTACCTTTTCTTTAAAATTTGTATTACCTACATAGTTTAGTGAGCACATTATGGTTTCTAAGTAATTTCATTTACAAGAAAATAAATTGCATACATTTGATTTATCATGAAAACAATTTATAAAAAAAAAAATTATAAAAAACTATTTATATACAAATTTATAAAAAAAAAATGATTTATAAATTTATAAAAATTTATATATAAATAATGTTAAGAAATTATAAAAAAACATTTTAAAAATCAAAGTTAATTAATAGAAGCAAATGTAAAATAATCTTCCGGATAAATGAATTTACATTTTCTTTAAAATCTGTATTACCTACATATTTTAGTGAGCACGTTAGGGTTTCTAGTGTTGTATTTGACAGTTTTCATTTAGAAGAAAAAAATGTATACATTTGTTTTATCATGACAACCATTTTTTAAAGGATGGAACATTTTTAACATGAAAGTTAATTAAAAGAAGCAAATGAAATATAACAATCCGAATAATTGAATTTTGCATTTCCTTTAAAATTGTATTACCTCCATATTTTAGTGGGCAAGTTATAGTTTCTGGTACTGTATTTGATATTTTTCATGTAGAAGAAAAAAATTACATATATTTGTTTTATGATGAAAGCAATTTAAAAAAAATATTACAGTTAATTAAGGGAAACTAATGAAAAATAACTTTCCGAACAACTGTGTTTAGATTTTGTTTAAAATTTGTATTACCTACATATTTTAATGGGCACGTTAGGGTTTCTTGTATTATATTTCATATTTTTCATTTAAAAGAAAAATAATTGTATACATTTGTTTTATGATGATAACAATTTATAAAAAAATCGTTTTTGATATGAAAGTTAATTAAAAGAAGCAATGGAAAATAACCTTCCGAATAACTGAATTTGCATTTTCTTTAAAATTTCTATTACCGACATATGTTAGAAGGCACTTTAGGGTTTCTAGTATTGTATTTGATATTTTTCATTTAAAAAAAAAAAAAATATTGTATATATTTGTTTTATGATCATAACAGTTTATAAAAAAAATTATTTTAAATAAGAAAGTAAATTAAAAGAAGCTAACGAAAAATAACTTTTCGAAAAACAGAATTATGAATATTTATTTATATTTTTAATTTTTTGAATATAAATAATATTAAAAAAAAAAACCCTTTAGATTTAATTAAAAATGAAACATAAATTTATTTAATACGTATATTTATTACGTATATATATTATTTTATACGTATATATATTATTTTATACGTATATATATTATTTTATACGTATATATATTATCTTTATACGTATATTAAAGAATGTTGCAACTATGTATACATAACTATACATAGTCGCAACAATCTTCTAAAAATGAAAACTTAATTGATTATATTATCTTTATTCACAAAATTAAATATATTTTACTCTTAATAAAAATTATGTATCACATAAATGTTTACGTATTTTTATTGAATTCTAGTAAAGGCCTACTTAGTGCTATTGGCCTTAAAAATTTATATTTTCAATATAAAATTTCAAAGATAGCGACCATTCCACTCATAAAGATTTACGAAGCGTAACTCTATGAACATTATGATCTCTAAAATTCATACATAAAAGTAAACACTCATTCAACAATGAAGCTCAGTACTACGAGTATTACAACTTCGCTTCCAAAGTTTACACATAAAATTTAGTAGTAATACGGCATGTATAATATTATACTATACTTCAAAAACATGTACACGAGATAAATATCCATTATGAAAGTTCTAGCGGAAGCTAATTTTCTTAAAATGATCGATAGTACATTAAAGAACTAAAAATATTTTCTAGACCATTTAACAAGCTAATGCATAGAATATGTTTAAAGATGAGTTTTTGAACTATGCATGGCGAATTTACTAGCAAAATCTATTTCAATTTTTTAAAATAAGTCAATATTTTAAAGTAAAAATTTATTTTTATGTGTTATCCTTTTCATTGAGTGTAAATTTAAAATTAATGTGGAATAAATTTAAATTGATATAAATGCTTTGATTAAAAATACTTCTTTCTGGTTTAAAATTTTATTTAAAAATTAATCTAAAAACTAAATCTTTAATTACAAATCATTTTAAGAACTGATTGTTTAATTACAAATTATTTTAAGAACTGATTGTTTAATTACAAATTATTTTAAGAACTGATTGTTTAATTAAAAATTATTTTAAGAACTGATTGTTTAATTAAAAATTATTGAAAAAAATATATTTGATAAAAAATTAATTAAAATTAATTTTATAATAAATATTTTTAATTAAAAATTAATTCATTTGATCTGTAATCAATGAATCAAGTGTAATTCATTGGTCTATAAGAAATTGAAAAATAAAAAAAAACACACCTCTATAATTTCTTTTGCAAATTACTATTATTTTATCAATATTGCTAATTATTATATTTTATGCAAATTACAATTTTTATTGAAAAATGCTTGCTGTAAAGTTAGCAATATAAACAATTCATACATCACTTGGAATGATCCCATTAGGTACATTTTATAGAGCAATTTTAAGGAATTTGGACCATTTTAACTTTTGTAGGTGCTGCTATGGCACAAATAGGCCAAACTTAGGTTTGAATGAATCTTACATATTTAAATAATTTTAATTCACTTATAGGTATGATTTCGAAATCATGTATTCTACTTGAAACAAACTTCTAATCTCCAAGTCATTTTCCTTACATTCGAAATCTCTTATGTATGATTATATCAACGTAACTGTATAGAAAAACATTGAAATAAATTAAAAGAAAGAAAAATTTTGAAATCCAAACATTGTAGCAAAGTTTCATACTTCACAATACATATGTGTTGAATTTTACGCAGGAAAATCGCTATTTTTGCTTACGAATCACCTCATCGAATTTAGGACAATGGAAATGCATCTTTCATCGAAAATGTCCATGGAATTAAAAAGACTAGTACGTCCTCTTTATCTTCATTACCAAAATGGACTGAACATGGGCGAAGTAAAATACAAACTTCAGAACAGGCGAAGAATAATATTTTAAAGTTCAATTTTGTCACAAAAATCATTCTGAAAAGTTTAGGTTTGATAAGTTTAAAAGTTTGTGTATTTTACACATATCTATCATTTAAGCTAAAGTTTTATTATTATGCAATTTCTTACTTATATCATATAGCGAAGATATTCAGATATTATAATTATTTCACACAAATCTGAATTTGTTCAGTATGTTTTATGTGTGCATACAGTTGTCAGTTGTCATTGCATTTTAGTAACATTGCATAATCTTTTTAATTCAAAACTAGTAAACTTGCCTATTTTGAAAAAAAAATTTTCGTAGCACATCAGTTGAGATATAGGTTTATTTTCCTATTTATATGAGGCAATTAAAATCATATATTTTAATCAGGATGTTTTAATTTACTCAAATGCTTTTAGTTCATTAAAACGCAAACAGGAACAATAAAACATTTTTTTTTACATACACGTAAAGTAAAAACTGCATAAAAAGCTAGGAAAATTTACTGTTTGTAACTGAAAACAGAAATGATAAATTAGAGATTATAAAATATATTTTAATAAGTATCAGAACGTTTTGGTAACAGAACGATGTTATAAATTGCAATAAGTTTAAAAAATATTTGCATATCAAATTTCAAATTCATTCTAGAATTACTCAATATATTGTATTCAAATATATTCTAGAATAATTCAAATTCTTTCTAAATTATAAACGCTATTTTAAATGGATTAGTTAATTGTATCATGTACAACAAAGCAATTTATTTAACTTTTGCACGGAAGTTCATAAATCTTTTGATATATGAATCTGAAATGTTTAAATGTCTATGAAGATCAATAACTTTAAACGAATAAAGTGTGCTGAAGAATACCATGAATATATTTCCATGAAAGATAATGTAATACAATGTTATATAACAGAGAGATTTTAATACGAAGCCGTAATGGAATCGTAGGAGTAAATTAGATGCACATGCGCGTTTTATTGTATGAAGCATTAAGAATTGCTTATGCATGTTGATACAGATATTAAACTTTTCTAGAATAAAAAGTCATATTTTGAATTGATAAATATATATATATATATATATATAAGTGATTATTAAAATTAACTAAAAGAGTATATTTTATAGTTTGTTCAATATACACTCATGTCCATAAATTAAGGATAATGAAGTTCGGGCAAAGAAAGAGACAGAAGCTAAACAAATTTGACTTATTTGTAAAATCTATTTATTAAACAAAAGGTAAAGAGCAAAAAAGATGCTATATGTTTGACATAATTAATAAAAATTGCGATTTTTACTCCCTGAGCAAATTTCAAAAAAGAACCTATTTACAAAAAAACAGTATAACATGGTTAGTATGATGGTTAATATGGAGTATGTCTCCCGGACGATGCAATACAGGCCTTACAACGCCTAGGCATGCTGAGTATCAAATTATCAATCTGATCTCGGGGAATATTACACCACTCATCAAGCAATGGCCTCTGAAGTTCCGGTTGACAGGTGGGAGGGGGATGACGGGCTGCAATTCGTCGGCCAAGCATATCCCACACATACTCTATTGAATTCAAGTCCGGTGAGTATGCTGGCCAATCCATACCGGTGATATCCTCCAATTAAAGGCATCCGTCAACAATGTTTGCTCTGTGAGGACGGGCGTTGTCATCCATGAACAGAAATTCTGCACCCATGGCACCCTGAAACAAACGTACATGTTGTTCCAGAATGACATCCCGATAGATGTGGCCTGTCATCGTTACACTCTGAACATGCAGGTCAGTTCTGGAACCAAGAATAATTCCTCCCCAAACGAGCCATCCTGCACCACCGTAACGGTGTCGTTCAATGGTGTTCTCTTGGTGGTAACGGGTACCTGGCGCTCTCCATATGGAAGTCCGGCGAGAATCAGACTGCAAACTAAACCTGGACTCGTCGGAAAACATCACACAAGACCACTGTTGCAGTGTACACAATGCATGCTCTACTCCAGGTTAGTCGCAGGCGACATTGAGTTGCGGAAAGTGGAACACATCTGACAGGCCTACGAGCATATAGACCAATGTGCCCTAAGCGTCTGTGCACGGTCTGCCTGGAAACTGTTGTACCGGTAGCTGAAGAGAGCTGACGAGACAGGTCTGATGCTGTGCTCCGTCTGTTTCTTTTGGCAGTAACTGCTAAATACCGGTCCTCATTCGGCGTTGTAACTCGGGGGCGACCTGTGCTGTAACATCTACTTTACATAACCATCATCTTGGAATCGTTGCCAAAGCCTGGAGATGACACTCTGGGCGATTCCAAGTTCCTCGGATACTTCCAGCTGGGTACGTCCACATTCCAGTCGTCCGTTAATTCTACCACTTAAAAATCATCCAAATGCTTCCTTTGTGCCATAACTATGCGGTTATTGCACTGAAAGGCTTTTAAAGTGCTTGTGAACAATTTTACTTCTTTGCCACCATTCCTTATATACCCCTCTTACACTCTCGTCATTGTGACGTACTATCTGCTCCATCTTTTGGTTTCCTGTAATTTGCATATTCTTCTTCAAGATGTGTGTGATAATTCTACAGGTGAAATTTTATTTTAGAGTTCAATTTCTGTGTGATTCTGAATTATCCTTAATTTTTGGACATGAGTGTAATATAACATTTCTTTACTTACAGAAATATAACATTACTTTTTGAAAGAAACAAAATAGAAAAATATTATTTTATACATAGAAAACGATTTTAAATTAATTATTCAATAATGTTGGTTACAAAATGAGTTACAAAAAAGTTTCTAAACTTTTAATTGAGTTAATTCATATATATTATTTTAATTAATGATTTTAAGAATACTGAACAAGAAAGATTTGAAGTTCTAAGAATATTATATCAAATAATATACAATTTTAAAAGATTTTTCTTCTTCACTAATGTAACTGCAGCATGGTGGACCAAGGCTGTCTGCCTACTGGTAGATTTCGAAGTAAGAGAAGTTTTCTTTTATGTGGTATTGTTGTCAGCCATATAAAACCGTTGCGAGACGTCTTCTTTTTTACGGAGAAGAATTTTCAGCCCCACCCTCAACAGTTATATTAGACTGTCACCTACTGTTTAAAGGAAATTCCGAACCGCTACAAACATTCCCGTCACCGTCGGGACTCGAACCTGAAACCTGCTTACCCAGCGACAGGGCGCTAACCACTCGGTCCTAGGGTCTGTGAAAACGATTAGTAAATACTATACAATAAATATCTTGAATAAGTATACTATACTAAGTAAAATAATCTGTTTGCATTTTGTTGTTTACTACATATAATGAGGCTGTTTCAAAAATCAACTGTGTCAACAAAAATATCTCAAACCTCACTTTTTCATTTATTACATACACATTAAATTTGTATGCCAGATAAACTTCGGACATCTGATGAAGTGGTTGGAAGATGCGAAGATAAAGCTGCTTCTGGGAAAACAATCCAATAAGCCGTAGCATCAAAGAACATTGATCAACTGAATTAGTGTTCAAATTATAAAAAAGTCAATAAACTGAAGTTTTTTTTTTTTCTAATGCAGCTCAATAAACTGCAACGTACTCACTTTTGACCAGAGGGGCCGAAGATAGGCCACGGAATAACAATGCCCCCGCAACGCTCTACGATCTTATTAGACCGGGACCTACTTTTTAAAGTGGATTCCGAACCACTACAAACAACCATGGCACCGCCGGGACGAACCCGAAACCTGTGGTACCGAGCGCCAGAGAAATTCAGGGAACGTTACCGATTGTCAAAGGTAAACATCCGTTTCGAAAGCGGAAATGGATGAATCGGTTTTTGGGTGTACTAGTCAGATATACGAGAAGAAAAGAAGTTTTGAAATAAAAAAAGTTTAACCGTTATTGTAGAATTATTTTTCTATCTAATGTTTCTGTTTACATTATGGGACTTAAAGTTTAACTAGGAAATATTAAAATTCATTTTGTAGTTGCTTTATCCCCTATTAAGCCGTTTTACTTG
The DNA here is from genome assembly GCA_021605095.1 of Caerostris extrusa. Taxonomy (NCBI): domain Eukaryota; kingdom Metazoa; phylum Arthropoda; class Arachnida; order Araneae; family Araneidae; genus Caerostris; species Caerostris extrusa. The sequence goes on from BPLR01007904.1 coordinate 117,388, forward strand.
AAACTGTTTGAATTGGCAACTTGCCAATCTTCCACTCAACCGGTGGTATAACTGTAGAAGTTTTAAGGGCTGAAAGGAAAAAAAAAAAAAAAAAAAGATTAACGTTTTGTAATGCCCCCAAATAGAAGTAAGTAAAAAATGAGCTTTAAAAAGACATGAAACTTAAAACTTAATATTTATTTTGCCCTTTTAAATTCTTATAATGATTACTTTATCATTATAAGAATGTTTCATGTTATTAAATGAATTAAACATTTTCTTTCAAATTATAACTGCAAAGTCAGACAGAGAGACTTAAAAATTTAAGATGAATAATTATTCTGATAATTTATTTCATTTCGAATATTCCATCGATGTCCCGGTAGACGATCGAACGATAAACGAACTTATGAGTAACATAAATCGGAAGATATTAATAACTAATATGAAATATCGATAATTGGAAACTCTTTGATATTAATGTCCCATCTTCCTCTCCCAGATATGAAGAATGAAGGGCAATAATTCGTCCGGAAGGAAGAAATAAAGTAGAATGAGATCACGACATTAAGAGGCAAACACTGAACCTGGGGAGAAGTAATCACATTGCACCGAGAGCTTTTTTATTTTATTTATTTTTTGTTATTATTTTCATTCCTTCAAAGATTTTTATGAAGAGACTCTGATAATAGAATTTTACCTCTGTCTTTTGATATAAAAATTACATCGATGTCATAATCATTATATTAAAATTCTGAGCCATTTAATTTACATTAATAAGTATAGTTGTTACAATCATATTTTTATATATCATATAAATCGATATCGAGAAGTGGACTTTTCGCTTTATATGAGAAAAGAAAGACTTTTACATTCATACATATTATAGCATTTTTCCCACGAGAAGAGTTGTAGCATTTCATTCCAAGGAGAGAGAAATGTATATTCTTTAACAACAACACATAATAATAAAAGCCTATTGCTAAAATTTGACAGAAGATAAGTAATGTTGTGTACATTTATATTACATGCAAAAAGTATTTTGTACAATGAGAACAACCTGTCACTGAAATCTAATAACAGATCATCAGTGTCATGGATAATGAGAATTCATGAAATTAGCGATCGTCTGTACGACCTTGGCAGGTCGAAGCAATTACAGATGGAATATGGACTACATGTCGCATCGTGATTGATGATAGACCAAGGGTTGAGGAAGTGTCTGTTCCAAAGAGAATTAAGGCCCCCCCCCCATCCCCGCCCTGCTTTGATAAATTTTCCTAATGGAGATTTTTGGAGAAGAAGCAAGGATTTCTGCGATGAATAGAAAATAAATGTTGTTTTCTTTAATCTCTGAAGTGACAGAACAGGCCAGAATTTCTGCCGGTTTTCAAAGTGAGCCCCCTTGTGATTTCGTGTATCATGCTTGTGATAATTAAGGTATGCCGCAGATCAGATGCTATAGATTCGTTGTAGACTCGAGAACTCTGAAAATCTCCGACCTTGAGAGAACTGTACTTGTGTATCTAATTTATATCTTTAATTTTCATTTTTTTGTAAATAGAGTTGATTTTAAAAAAATAGAATTTTAACTTAGATAGATAAAAGAACACAATTCTTTTCTGTATCTTCTTTTGCTTAAATAGGTAAATTGCCAGAGTGGAGATGAGTAATTATTGTTCTAGAAAGGAGGCAAGTAGGATAAATAAGTTTGTAAACCTATGTTTTAACCTAATTGCAGTTATTCTTTCATATGGCGAATATGCTGATTCTAGGCGGGATCCCATGCACAAGGCATTAATACAGTCAAAGTGGATAAAATGAATAAAAATTGAATCGCCATGCATTTCCATTGAAATTTCATCTCTTTACATCATTCGATATAATCTGAAGCTCCTAATATTTATTTTCCGACCAAAAGTTAATCAATGCGTTTATGAAATTTTGCTTCAATTTGATAACTCCTTTGAACATGATTTTTCCTTGTGTATCTCTTGTAGTGTATAAGAAAAAAAAATTTCTCTTCAAATAGCAATAAGAAAAATTCTAATAAAAACAATTTTATATTATTAGATACAATATTATTTTTAGTACAAATAGTATATTTTCTTAACAGATAAAATTAATCAGATTATTTATTATAAGGAATTTTATTCAAATTAAACCTTGATGTTTGCTAAAAAAAAAAAAATAATGTAAGTGATCCTTTTTATATTAATTGTTATTATATGTAAAATAGGCCATCTTTGTTTAGTAGGAAATAACAAACTAATTTAATTTATATAAGGAAAATATGAAAATGAAACTAAGAATCATAAATTAATGCTTGTTTATTTTCTACAGAACATCCAAAATATTTTCAGCTTTGCTGTCGATTGCATTGTTGATAAAGAACTGACATTTCCACCTGCTCCAATTATGAGCTAAAACGTAATTAATGGGTTCATGGGTTCTTTTCCTTCCTTTCTAGAAATCGGTGGACGCCAGAAAAGAAAATTACGAATTGCAGGTAAAAGCAGATGCAGATGTTTCTGATTCGATACAGTCGCTGAAATTCTTTAACGCTGATTCACCAGTTATCGAATCTGGAACTAATTAACGAACTCCAAAGTCTGTAGTAATTCGTAATCGAATTACACCCGACCGGAGGGCGTATCTGAAAAGGAATGTCGGAGTTACTTCCAGCTAAATAAACTGTGCGATAAAATCACATTTTCTTTAATTTTCTTTTCATTATTTTATAATCCTGGGATTTCTTTCGTCTGTCCAACAACGGCGAGAGAGAAAAAAAAATTGTAATTAATTTTGAAACTGAACTGTAGGAAATTCTTCCACTTTTTGTTTATGTTTTTTTCTTTTCTCAAGTTAAATGATATATTCGAAGAAGAGAATCGTGTTTTATTTCCTGTGTGTGTTTATTTTTTTCCTGCTGCCATTTTCTAGACTAAACAAGTTTTTTTTTCTTTAGCGATTGTAGATTTTTTTTTTTTCCTGTTGTTTCAGATTATTGTGTTCACGCGCCGTGAAGCACAGAATTATGAAAAATATGCGGCAAAACAATCTAAAAATTCAGAAGGAAAAAAAGTAAAAAATAGAAAAAGCCGAACACGCTATTTTGCGGTCTGAAATAGAGTAGAAATTTTATTCAATTTCATCTAATGTTTAGCACAGAAAAAATAAAATAAATAAATAATGTGAAAGCAAAATACTTTAAAAATATGTCTCTGATTTCGCGCTTCAACTAGCAGCATTTGTGTAAAAAAGTGACAAAATAAATTATTTTAAAATAATTATCTGCTCTTTTACATCACAAATATTTGTGCTGACTATTATATTTAAAAAAAAAGTTTTTTTTTTTTTTTTACTATTTTCACTGAAAGTGATTAATCGCTATAAATTGCAAAATATTCCTTTTTCAAAATTAAATAATAGATGTAAAAACTGGAATGATTTATTTACTTTAACTAAATTCGACGCAAAAGAAGACAGTTTTCATAAAATTATATTTTTATTATTCCTATGTATTAATTACAGCAGTATCTTTCTTTTATTTTGTTTTTATTTATTTAAAATTTTGGGTTCTTTCCATATATGAAATGAAATGATCAGGTCATTTGAAATTCTCAGTTTTCATTATTTAAAATAAGTTTAAAAAATGTCTTATTTATAACATTTGATTAGTAAATGCATTTACTTAATAAGAAGAAATTTAATTTTAAATTAAAAAAATGTATGCAATTTGGAATTTCATGCAACGATTAAACAAAAAAATAATAGCCATTTAAAAAAAAAAATTAACTTTAAAAATTTTACAAATATTCAATTTTTATACAGCAATTTTTATGCCTTACATGGATTATAAATATAAAAATTATACAAGATTTTCACACTAAGTGTGATTCGGGCTATGCGTAATAACTTTGAAAAAATACACATAATACATTATTAAATTTATAAAATATAAATTAAAAAGAAACAAAGATATTGTTTACATATAATATGATTTTTTTAAAAATGTACATACCGATAAAATGCATTCTATATGTGTTATTCTAAACGTTATAAATTATTTTTTAGTAACTAATGATACAATTGCTCCGTTCTAAAAAGATTTCTAAACTAAGAAAAAAATAAGACACATTTATTTATGATGATCTTATTTAAAGATTATTAACCTTCTCCTGTTCATTGGTCTAAATCAAATATCGTCATATTTTATCATCATGGAACAAATTGTTTTTTTTTTAATTTTTTAGTATGGAGAATGTATATTAAGAGTTTTTACAGAATTGTTTTTATGGGTGCCAAAAAAGGGATTGAGACAAATATAATATGCTGCGAAACGATCATAAAATATACTTAATAATAGTTAAGGTCATTAATTTTTATCGGTAGCTAAAATCGCTTAAGCAAGATAAAGATTACGTGTTCAAATGAGAGAGGGCTTCTTGATCAGTGACCATGAAAACAGCCAATGAAAAACTTTCTCATGAATATGTTATAAAATAAATTATTAGCTTTGTTTCAGAAAATCCAGAGTTAAGATATGCAAATCTATACTTGATAAATTGGAACGGGAATAAATGGTGTCGTTAACTTTTATCTCTAGTCAAATAAATTACGATTTCCTTTTACGTCTAGATGTTGTTCGCATAATTTATAAAGTGAGCTTTCCAAACAATTTACGTCTCAAGGAATTCCGAAACTCTTTCTTGTAGTTTCAATTACTTCTTAGTCTGATTTCGGCTGAATCTGAAACTGGCAACTGAATAGAAAGCCAAACTTTAACAGTAACAGTAAATGATGGGATTTTTTTTTCCATTCTCGCTGAAATCAGAAATATTTCACTATTCAACAGTGGAGATAAAAACATACAAAACAAAATTCATGGTGTATTAATTCAATCATTAATTAAAATAGTGCAGCTTAGATTCTGAAAAGTGATTGTATTTTGAGATAAAAATATTCATTTTTAAGTGAAATATATTGCATGTTATCTTAAATGTGAAGATTTTGTTGTTATAATTATATGTGGAAAATTAATAATCCCTTAATGCAGTGCATCTATAAGTAAAACACGCTTAATATTTTATTTAAGAAATATTTATTCCTTTTATGTAATATGATTTTGATTTTGATGAACTTTTAAATAATCACTCTTCTTAACCTCTTAATTCAGTGGATTTCAAATTCTAAGAACAATTTATTGTAACTTATAGAATCTCCTTTTATTTAGTTAACTCAACTATTAAAATAATGCAATTCTTTTTTATTGTGTTACATCTGAAACAAAAAATAAATCATTTTGTAATATATTTTTTTCTTTTTATGTATTTACCATAAAATATTTGTTATCCTGAAATATTAATGACCATCATTAAAAGTAATACTAACATTAATAAAAGTCTATAGGTTTATTTTGTTTCATCTTCTTCATGGGCGCAGCAGCCCCATGGTGGGCAAAGCCGTCAGCCTACTGGCAGATTTCGAGAAAAGAGATGCTGTTTTTACCAGGTAGGGTTGTCAGCATTCTCCCAAAAGCCCTATTAGATCAGGACTTACGGTTTATAATGAAGTTAAAACCATTACAAACATCCAGGACACCGCCAAGACTCGAATCTGAAACCTGTGACATCGAGAGATAGTCACCGGCATTAGCCCTCTTTTTATTGCCATTACATTTATTAAAACTTTGTATCATATTTCTCGATATACATTAATAAAAATAATCGATTTTCTGAATGTAACATTAATATTTATACGGGGAGGGCAAGAAATCTGTATAAACTTAAAAGATTTTAAAATAAACAATATTAATACAGAAATGTTGTTTTCCCTAAAAATGTTGCCAGTAGGCGAATTCAGTTTTCTTAACAGTGAAAAGAGTTGTAGTTCAAAATTCTACCTATAGTGTTACTAACCAGCATTGTACTACCTGAAATTTGCAAATAAGGATGCATTTAATAGAGCTCACAAGAAAGAATCGATTTAAGTATCCTTTGAATCCTTAATTCGATTGAATAATGAGTTTGTAACGATGTTTGTTTGTAATGATGTGCAGTACAAGTAACATCTAACCTTGTGGATTTGACGAAAATTCGGAATAATTAGTCCTTTCATTCGAAAAGGCTGCATTCTGCAATGTTACTCGCACTTTGTTACTCGCCTTCAGTCTGTTTTATCCTAGGTAACATTCATATACTGGAACATGAACTACATATCAAATTGATGATTCAATCGAATAATTGATGTATTGAATAATCAGATGTTTTATGATTATTTCCAATGGCATACTTTCGAAAGGACAATGCTTATGTATCAGTAATTATTTGGACTGTAGTCTTTTCCGCTGTTAAGAAATTCCTACATACTGGCAATACATTTAGTGAAAACTGCATTGAAATAATATTATTTGTTATTATTTATGAATTTGTTACGGACGTTTTGGGCACAATGTGTAAAAATATTTAATATATGATTTCCAAGTAGTTGTTTAATATGTGTGCTTCAATATTTAAGAAGGAAACTGAAATTGCATAATAAACTTTAGTTTAAACCACTAATGTAAAAAAACATGTAGATTAAATAGATTTTTGGTCTTATTAAACCACAAATAATTATCGTATTTAATGTTTTAGATAAAGTGGACAGCAAAAATTGTATTTAAATTTTAGAAAACGTAATAAAACTATATGGTTCCACATAAAAATATGTAACATCAGAGATACCTTTAAATTAGTCTAATTTAATAATAAATTAATCCTTTATTCTGTTATTCGAAAAGAGATGTTCTTAAATAGTGAAACTTACTTTAATGTGAAACTAAATCTTAAAAGAATAGTTAAGCTTTTATCAATAAATAATTTGAAGGTATTACATTCCATGGAGATTTTAATCCTCTATCATTATAAAAGGTTATCATTTTCTAATAAAGACATATAAAATTTTAACTAAACGGATTCTTTCTTTCATGCTAAAGAATAAATGGTTAAAACTATTTTAATAAATTGCAATTATGGTGATTTAAAACAATAATCAACATTATTTGTCTAATTCTTTCATTAAGAGGATGCAAAAAAAAAAATCAAATTATTAAAAAGAAATAATAACGTATTCAAGTAACTGTATCATGACGTTTACTGAAAAATTTATTATTTTTAAGAAAAATATTTTGTATGCTTAGTGAACAGTACACCAGAAAAAAAAAAAAAGTAAAATTTTAATAAATATATGAACAAAATTGGAACCACTGATTTCAAAAAATTCATGAATAAATTTTAAAAATATTCTAAAAATTATATTTTTTCCTTAAAGCCTTAGAATATTATTTTATGAAATATTCAATTGTTGTAATAGTTGGTGTAAGCAATAAAACATTTATTCTTTCTTTGGAAAGCATTATGTTATGAACAGTACACCAGGACAGAAATAGAAGCAAAATTTTAATAAATATGTGAAAGAAATTTAGAACAATTCACCAAAAGTCACAAATATATTTTTAGACTCTAAAATGTATTATTTCCTTGAAAAACCTTAAAATATTAATTTATGCAATATTCAGTTGGTGTAATAGTTATTGGAAGCAATTACAAATCGATTTATATCTGAAAAAAAAAATACGTTTCTGAAAAAATGAATCGAATAGCTTATTTAAGGCTTACTAGAAAGTAGTTGCTCAGAATAATTACATAGCCTTTTTTTTTGAAAATAAATGCAATGTAGTATTGAAAGGAAATTATATATTTTATAAAACTTTTGAAGCAATAAATGTTGCATTAATAAAACCTTTTGCAAGAGCATGGTTTGAAATGGGCTTTTAATTCTGATTTATTGTTCTAAATGGGTTTGAAGATTAATGATAGCAATATATTTCGAGAAAAAATTAAAAAGCCTTTTTTCTCCATTTCGTTCTAATTAAAATAAATAAATCTTGCTTAACTACCATAAATACATTTTATTCCCTTTTTAAATTTAAATTTAATTTTGTTGTTTCACAGACTAATGCATGAGAAGTAACTATCATAAGTAACATCAGTCACAATTTCTGAAATTAAACAAAATAAGAGATTTTAAATAAAAATAATAAACTTTATATCAACAAAGTAAATTTGTTTTTATAAACTTATTACAGTAGCAAAATACTTATACACATTACAAATAGTTTTTGAAATAATTTCCATGTAAACATCTTGATAAATATTATAAATTATTTTTAAAACATACATATAATTTTGTTTTATTTTATTAATATCATTTTATTAAACATATAATAATATCTTAAATTTCAAAGGTTTTATTTTTCATAAAATACACATTGAATTAAATTTCAAAAATAAAAAAAAAAAGTTTGAAAAGAACGATTCATAAGAATATTCAATGTGCAGCAAATGTATAGGGACTAGAAATCAAATCGAAATGTGTCAAATACAAACAAAACCAACTTATCCGCAAATAACTTTGCAGCTGCAAAGTGGAATAAAAACAAACAAAATTAGTATTTTTTCCCTCTCTTTCCCTCCTGCAGGATATCTTCCCTTCCGTAGTGATATAGGGAATATTTTGTTTTTACTTACACACAAGTAGATGTACGTGCTAAGTTGACAAATTGCTGGCGAGCTCAACTGGGAGCTTATGGAAAAGGTAAACCATTCGGATCCAAATGGTGGAGGAAAGATAAAGAATGTATTCCCTTATTTGTACCTATTTTTTTTCTACAGGAATTGTATAATTTTGTTTGGGAAGCTACCACATATGTTTCCAATTTCGTTGCCAAAAATTCCATTTCTGCTTGTAAAAGACTAAGAATCGGGAGGGGGGGTATAGTGCTTCTGTGTACAGATACTAAAAAGAACTTTTTCTGCTTGTGAGAGAGGATGAATGAGGAGTCTTCTGGCTCCTTTTCAAGTTGCTATGTAGTATGAATGCTGCAGATAAAGATAGGGATATCGTTGTCTGCCATTTCTTCAACAAAGTAGATTCACCGGTAAAATCCCTCTTTTTTGGGGGAGGATTTCTGAAATAAACTTTTTGCATGAGTTGTTTAAGTAGTATATTATTATATATTTCAATAAAGTTTTATACACATTGAAGAGCTGTTTTTCAAATTATTTTTTAATATAATCTTATGCTGATAAAGAAGAATGGGTTTGTTTTTAAAGAATTTACTGAGTATTTTACAAATGCATTAAAAAATATGTAATAAATCATAGCTCAAAAATATTCACTATATATTTATTTTTTATTCACTATATTTTTATTTTCAGTATGTTTTTGAGTAATTAAGAATTTTTAATTTAATAAAGGGAATGTTGAAAAATTTAAAAGCTATTTGCCAATTCCTATAACTCAAACTTAAAAGTAAATTTTAGCTCGTTTAGATATTTTTTTTTTCTATGTATCCATCGAAATTTTTCTTAACTACGTACAAAAGTTAAAGTCTTAATTTGAATAATTAATTTGAATAAATTTTTACAAAGCACTTCTTATTAATACAAACAGTAATAACTATATAAACCATTTAATAATAATGCATTTATAACTAGTTTTTAATGTATAAAATATATAATAAACTATAGATTTGAAAGAAATTAATTATGCTAATATTCTTTAAGCAAAAATATACGTATATTATTTTATTTTCTAATCTATAATAGGCATATTTGACTACTGGTATTAGTTTTTAATACTATAAAATAAATAATAAACTATAGATTTGTAGGCACTTAAGGAAGTAACATATATTAACATTTTTAATCAAAGATATATGTGATATCTCCCTCTCATTTCCTTATCAATCAATGGCATTTATAATTATTGGTATTAATTTTTAAAACAATAAAATAAATAATAAACTGTATATTTGTAGACACTAAGAAAGTAATTTATTCTAATATTCTTTAAGCAAAAATATATATGATATATTCTTTTAATTCAAAGATCATTGGTATCAGTTAATTTTTTAACTAGTTTTGTTTAGATTTAAGATAACTAGATTTGTACCACGTTTGTTTAGCAAGAAATAACTTAAAATTTAATTTATAAAAACAAAAATATTAATATGAAACCTTTAACTCTAGAATCATAAATTAATGCTTGTTTATTTCCTACAGAACTTCCAAAAATATTTTCAACTTTGCTGTCGATTGCTTTTTGACAAAGAACTGACATTTTCATCTGCCATAATTATGAGCTAAAACGTGTTAATTAATGGGCCCATGGGTTCTTTCCTACCTTTCAAGAAATCAGGAACGCTTGAAAAGAAAATGGCGAATTGCAGGTAAAATCAGACGCAGATGTTTCTGATTCGATACAGACGAGGAAATTCTTTAACGCTGATTCACAGTTATCGAATCTGGAACTAATTACCACAGTCCCAAGTCTGTAGTAATTCGTAATCGAATTACACTCTACCGGAGGGCGTATCTGAAAAGGAATGTCGAAGTTACTTCCAGCTAAATAAACCGTGCGATAAAATCACATTTTCTTTAATTTTCTTTGATTATTTTTTATAATCTTGGGATTTCTTCCATCTGTCGAACAACGAAGGCGAGAGAGAAAAAAATTGTAATTAATTTTGAAACTGAACTGTAGGAAATTCTTCCATTTCTGTTTCTTTTTTTTTTTTTTTTGTCTTCTTGAGTTAAATGATATATTCGAAGAAGAGAATCGTGTTTATTTCCCTTATGTGTGTTTATTTTTTCAGCTGCCATTTTCTAGAGCTAAACAAGTTTTTTTTTTTTTTTTGTTAGAATGTAATTTTTTTCTGTTTTTCAGATTTATTGTGTTCACGCGCCGTAAGAAGTGACAGGGTGTGAAAATATGAGACACAACAATCTAAAATTCAGAATGAAAAAAAATTAAATAAATAGAAAAAGCTCCAAACGTTATTCTCTCTTGGTGAAAATAGTTTAAAAATAGGTAAGAATTTTATTCAAATACATCTAATATTTTGCCAGACAAAATATAAAAAATGAATAAATAACATAAAAGCAAATTACTTTTAAAATATTTCTCTGATTTTCGCGCTTCAACTAGCAGCGTTTGTAAAGTCAAAACAGACAAAAACAAATTATTTAAAAATATTTTTTATCTTCTTTTTATTTCACAATTATGTATTTAAAAATTTTTTCCTATTTTCGCTGAAAGTGATTAATCGTGCTATAAATTGCAAAATATTACTTTTTCAAATTTAAAGTGATAGTTCCAAAAACTTGAAATGATTTATTTACTTTAATTAGATTTTACAAAAGAAGAAAGTTATCATACATTTAATTTTTTTTTACATTTTTTCCAACAGAGTCCAATATATTAATTACATAGTTTTATCGCCATTTATTTTATTTACTTATTTAATCGTTCGTGTTCTTTCCATATATGAAATTAAATGTTCAATACACTGAAATTTCTCAGTTTTCCATTATTTGTAAGATATTTAAAAATATCTTATTGTATGTTTTCAAGAAAAATGCATGCACTAAATATGAAGAATATTTGATTATAAATTAAGTTATCACGTGGAACTTGTTATATCATGCTAAGTATTAAGATTATATATATATATATATATATATATATATAGATATAATATATATATATATATTATATATATATATATACATACCTATATATATACAGGGCAGATTTTCCTATGGGCTAACTAGTGACCTGGGACCTCAAGATCAGAGGGGCCTACATTCAAATTGCTGTAATTAGAATTACACTACTCTAAAACAGTAAACACTGAATGAAAAATAAGGATAAATTCTACACATATGAATAATAAAACAAACATAATAAGCAATTTACAAACTTAAAAATGGGAGCTGAAAGGGCCTCATAAAGTGGAAAAAACCTAGGGCCTCTTTTCATCTAAATCCGGCCCCTGTATGTATATAAGTATACTGAATGATTTTTTTCATCGCTGCAGCATATGTGCAGTTTGGAACTTGAATATATTAACTGTTTTTATATTTTTAAAAATATATTAACTGTTTTTAGTTGAATATATTAACTGTTTTTTAGTTGAATATATTAACTGTTTTTAGTTTTATTTTCATGTGTGCTATATTTAAAAAAACAAAACAAAAAAATGTAATTTTGAAGAAAATTAAGCAGAATTTATATAAAACTTAGCATTATTTGAAAAAACATTAACAGTTAAAATAATTAAAAATATTATACTTTATTTGTTAAATCTCTTACGTACAAATTCGCAGCAACTGAAAATTACACTTTACTCAATAAGTCTCCAATCTAGCACATATATGACAAAACTGTTGACAGACATATGATTTGTGGATAATAGCATCTTTCAAACGATACGTGACAAAATTACATGGCATTCTGATAATCAGTTTTACTGGTTTTAGTGACACCAGTTTTGTAATTTTCAAACAATGGATAAAAATTAATTTCATGTGTTGATTAAGCATGGTTTTTTGATGGGAAAAAATACTGTTGAAGCCAAACAGTAGCATGATAAGCTTATGCAGACTCTGAACAAGAGAAATCAATTATTAGTTTACGGTATGCTGAATTTAAAGGCGGTCGTACAAAGCTGGTAATCCTGAACGCTCTGGCCGCCTAAAATCAGCAGTTGTTCCTGAAAACATAAAAAAAGTCCACAAAATAATTTTGAAAGACCTTAAAGTGAAGTTGCGTGAGATAGCTAACACCTTAAAGATATCAGAAGTTAGAGTGTTTACTATTTTGAAAGCATACTTAAACTGCTTTCGTGTCGCGTTTGCTCACACCAGACAGGAAGCCGACAATGCGTCGATGATTCAAAGCGCTGTTTAGAGCTGTTCAAGAGCGAAAAAAAGGATTTTTTGCATTGGTATGTGCATTTCTACACACCTGAATCAAAAAATGATCGTTAGCTGAGTGGACAGAAGCCGATGAAAGCCGAAGGATCTAAAACCCAGAAATCAGCAGGCAAGGTTTCATGGCATCCGTATTTTGGGACACGCATGATATTTTGTTCACCGATTATCTTGAGAAAGATAAAAACTATCAATATCGAATATAACATATTATTAAATCGATTGAATGGAGAAATTAAGAAAAAAATCGCTGTTTAACCAAAGCAATGCTTCGTGTCACATGTCGATGAAAACTATTTGTTATTGACTTTTTGGCATACATCAGATGCACCAGGGAAAGAAATTTGGTTCAATTGAAGAAGGGATTACAGAAAATGAGGCCTGTTTTGAGAGCAAAGACAAATCGTTCTACCAAAAGAGACATCGAAAAATTGGAGAAAATTTAGAATCGTTATATCACTCTTGAAGGAGAAGTATGTTGACGAATAAAGAGTCGAATTTCTATAAAAAAAATGTTTTAGTTAGACCGAGACTTAATAAATGATGTGTTACCTGAGTTTTTGTTTTTTAATCTTGGTTAGAATTGCGCTTAAAATCCAATAAGTTAAAAAAAAGACAATTCAATATAATATAAAAATAAGCATTTTTCCCCCCTAAATTACGACATACACAATCTCTTTCTATATATCACAGTTTTTTGCACATAATTTTTTCTTTCTATACTTTCTATTCTTTCAGAAGAAATACTGTTTCACAATATTCAAATGGATATAGGCAATATATTGGGCGAGATATATAGACATGTATATCCTCAACAATTTAAATGTCCAATAAATTAAAATAAAAATATAGATAATAAACCTCTCACCATCATTGGCACTATTTTCTAACCGATATTAGTCCGATTATGCTAGAACGCTAGAAACATTATGTTACGCACAACATGTGCTAAAACACGTAAAAAGATATAATGTGCTTAAATGCTGTAAAAGCATATTAAAAAGAACAATCGAAATAAAAAACCTTTATTATTTTTTATTTCATCGTATATAGTAATTTTGGTTGATAAAAATTTAAAAATATTAATCTATTAATCAACAGATGTAGCAAAAGGGAGAACTTATTATACAGCAATTTGTTCTGATCTAAAGATTGAGGAAAAAATTAAAATAATTTTTTAAATATAAAAAACATAAGTTCTCAAGTCAAACAAATGGATGGAAAACCTATAAATCTTATTTAGATTTAAAAACGAAACAATTCTCATATTTCTACCTCGTTGTTGTCAGCTCACAACATATTTTTTTCCATCTTTTCTCACAAAGATTGTATCTCCCCCAAAGATCCCCCTTACTTTTTCTAGAACAGTCATAAAAAAGTATGATGTGTTTAAGCACATAAGCAAATCATCCACAAAAAATAAATAAATAAAACGCAATGAAATAAGATGAAAAAATATAAGTAGCATTTCTTCTGCAATATCGGAACTATTTTATAAAATACCTTTCGTATTGTAACTCTACTGTCTCCTGTCATGGGAGGTATAAAAAGCCGAATGCACCAGAAGAATCATCGAGATGGCAGAAGTGAGAAA
>BPLR01007905.1:0-57644 GCA_021605095.1 Caerostris extrusa
TCATTACGTATTGCTAGTTTTTCCTTAGAAATTGAAAGCATTTTTAATACATACGTTTTCATCTGAAATTTAGGAGTAAAAAATATAAGTACCCATCTTTACACAGATTATAAAAATATATATTAAAAATTGTATATACTATATTATGAATTTCTATTATAAAAAGTATCATTTTTATATAATAAATATTATTATAACGTGTATATATAACTATTTCGTTTCTTATTTGGAGTTTTATTAATGTTACTTGCTTAATCAGCTTAGATTTACCACGATTTATACTGAATTCACTCATTATAATTCCTCACGTTTCTAAAAATAATAATTTTACTATTTATTTTTTTTTTTGTGGGATTATACACACAAACACTGACAGTCAAATAATAATGTTTTTATTATCGGTATCTAAACAACATATTTTAATAAAAATTCAAAATAAATCTTTTAAATATTCTCACTTGAAATATCTGTAATATGTTTTGAAAAATGAATTCTATAAATTATGTTTCTTTATTTAAAGAGATGATTACGTTATGAAAAATTTATTTACTCAAAAATAAATCAGAATAAAATCTCAACAATTTTTTTTAAAAAAAAAAATAATTATTAACGAAACTGAATTAGTATTATATGTAAAAGAGTATAAGCATGAATCACCCTTCACCAGACACACAAAAATTCGAATAATAAGTCTTTGTTTGGTTATTATTATGAGTCTATTATTGTTTTTAAAATTTGCTTTTTGATGATGCTAAGTTTAAACAATCTGTAAATATATTATGACATTATAAGATGCTAATTAATCGCAAATTATATTATTGTTCGCTTTTCCTTCTATAAAAAAGAAAGAAAAAAAATCAGAAGAAAAGTTTTTAGAAAAAAATGTATACATGTAAATTAAAGTGAAATCTTTGGAAAAAACAATGAGATAAAAAAACAATTATTTTGTAATCTATAATTTCAAATGAGTATTTTGTCGTACGTGAATAATAAT
The DNA here is from genome assembly GCA_021605095.1 of Caerostris extrusa. Lineage (NCBI taxonomy): Eukaryota > Metazoa > Arthropoda > Arachnida > Araneae > Araneidae > Caerostris > Caerostris extrusa. The sequence continues at coordinate 995 of BPLR01007905.1, forward strand.
GTCAGTCATTAATACTTTGTTTATATGACATTGTATCTTATAAACAACGAATGGCCAATATAAGAATTAATTAAATTTTCATTGTTGAATTTAAAAATAAACCACATTCGTATTTATGTTACAAAGTTTAGATCAATGCATTTATTATGTTTGATATTGAATAAGAAAAAGTTTGCCCCACAAAGGATGAATTGTTATAATCGACTGTGAAATTCCGATTCAAATAGCAAACTAATTTTAAAAAATATAGCAAAATAATTGTTTTGAATTTCGAAAAGATAAAAATGAATTAAATTCGATATTTTTTTTTTTACACATTTTAGCTGTGAAAGAATCTCGACAAATAATCTGGCTTTGTATTATTGGGAAGTTTTCAACACTTTTCATTTTGTTCAAATAAAAAAGAACGAAAGTAAACAATGTATTGTACTTTCCATCGATTTCAGCATTTCGTATCTTGCATTCAGAGAAAACATTCAATTCAGTAAAGAACTCATGTTGAATGCCTATCGGATATTCCTTGCAAGAAATAAAATATTTTATATTTATTAATTGTAGAGTTACATACTTAGAAGTAACATAGAATTAATGTTATTTTGAATAAAGAACTGGTCTTTAGAAAAACCATTTTTTATTTAAAAACAAACAAGAGTAAAATAGATTACTTAGTTTTGTGTTACATATTATGTTCCTAATTGAAAGTGTTTTTATTCACAACCATTTAATTTCCTTTACCTAAATTAAAGAATCATATAAAATAAGTAAGAAAAATAAAAAAAAAAATTCTTTTTACTTATGTTTTTTATTTAAAAACAAACTAAGAGTAAAATTGATTGCGTATTTTTGTGTTACATGTTATGTTCTAATTGAAAGTGTTTTTATTGATATGCATTCAATTTCCTTTTTTACCTAGAAAATAAAAGAATGATAAAATAAATGCACTTAAAATCTTTAAAAAATTTTTTTTACTTATGTCTCTTATTTAAAAAACAAACTAAGAGTAAAAATAAGTTACTTATTTTTGAGTTACATATTACGCTTCTAATTGAAAGGGTTTTATTCATATCCATTCAATTTCCTTTTACCCTCGGGAAATAAAGAATTATATAAATTAGTAAACAACATTTAATAAAAAATTATGGATTGAGTGTTGGAACCTTAAACAAGGGTGTTTTATTTGAAACTCAACAAGAGATACAGACCAGAAAGTTTCATGAATACGCAAGGGTGGCCAGATAAATGTGTAGGCTAGAAATTCCTTTTTATTGTGTTCCAAAAGAGAATACGAACACTTAGACTTTACCCTTGTAGAGTTCATTGAAAAATGCGGTGTCACAATAGTAGGTGCGATATTGTATTATTCTTGTGGTACATACACCCCGTATTAACACAAACCTGCGACATATCTGCCGTTATTGGGAACAGTGAAGTCAAAGTGACTGGCTTTCGAAAACAGCAACGCACTTTTTAAAAGGGTGTATTCACTGATAGCTTAACAATTTAATTATGTTTGATCTTAGTTATTATTATTTGAGAAATATTCTATGAAAGACTGTATTAAATAACTTGAAAAATAATATCTTCTTTATAGACACGTAACATTTTTAAAGAAATCACAACGGTATTGAATGCAGGCAATGTTATTGTATTTAAAGTATCTTAACAATGAAGAACGTAATAAATAACCAATTGATACCACTATTAGAATTTCGGAACTCTTAAAAACACTTGCGGTAATAAGACAATAAATAAATTTAAGAAGAGTTAACTCGTAGTTGATTTTCATGAATATAATGTTAAGAAAGAAATGTATAAAAAAGAAATATAGTCAACATGTATTTTGAATATACAATTTAATAATGATGATATTGAAAAATGTAAATTTTTTTATACAATTTTACTCTGGTTATTATATTTTACTTTATGAACTTTTATTAATATCATATATATCCAATCCAATTTAATATAATTTTATAAAATTTGAAATAATTCTTTTGATATGCGGAATTTCATTTCCGGTTTCCAACTTCCTATTCTGTAATTATCTTTGCTTGGTTTCAAATTTATTTTTCTTTTATGAAGCGTATTTGTAGAACTGAATTTAATTTGATTTCTGTTTATTAATTTTATTGTTTTTTGAAAATGAGAAAAAAATTGTTGAAATTCATTGCTATCTGATTTAATTCAATTTCCTGTATTATTTATTCTTATTATTTTATTATTATTTTTTCAAATTCATTAACAATTATTCATGCGAAATGAAATTTTACTGAAAACAATTTGTGTGACGAATATTGTAAATATTATATATATATATTTTTCATTTTCTGCAGTTTTAAAGATAGAGATTTAAGGAAATATTTTCTTTTTTAATAAAGAAGAATTTTTTAATAAAGAAGAATGAAATATATCATCTAAAGTATTATTTTCTAAAGTATTATTAGAAATTAGTAAATTATTATTAGTATTATTAGATATATCATCTAAAGTATTATTTGTATCTTAATGTATATTTAAAATTAGAATAAGATATATCATCTGAAGAATTATTTTCATTGTAGAAATAAAAATGGTATTTTTAATCAATCTGAGAAACGAGAAATAAATGAAATTTTTAAAGGGAAATTTTTAATTTTCGCAATAAAACTGAAACAGTTTTAATTTAGGAATTATAATATTTAAACTAATTAGAATTGTTTACTTTTTTCAAAAAATAAAATTTGTAGCTTTATTTAAAAAAATGAAAAAACGTATTCATCTTTTGATATAGTAAGACATATTTTGTCATAATTTTCAATTTATTACATTTACCAAAAATTTTTAGATTTTTTCCTATTCATCAAATTGAATGATGAAAGCAAAAAATAAGAAGTGAAAAAAATCATTTTAGAAAATAATATATAAATTTTAACATCCTACACATATTAAATAATTTACAGATTAAATACTACTTTCGTAAATTTATTTTTCAACATTCAGAAATTAAAACTTCCACTTTTTTTTAATTGCTAAGAGCCTTATGCATTCGAAATTACGTTTTTAATGGAAATTATAAAATTGCCTTAAAAATATAGATATCTTATTTTTAAAAATAATTTTCAACTATTTTTAAAATTTCTAAATTTAACGTATAAAACATTTCACATTAGAAAATTTTATTTTTAATATCATGCTTTATTTAACATATTGCTCTACAGTATTAATAATATATTATTCAAACAAGCTTCTACATTTTACTTCTTACTTTACTCCAATATATACTTCCTCATCATCCAAATCATAAAGAAGTAATGTTCTGAGTATATAAAACAAAATTAATACATTGAATATAGTTTTATGCATTTATGTAGAATTTTAAGTGTGCATTTAATATATCATTTTAAATAATTCAATAATTGCTTCTCAAATATGAATGCATTATTAAAATAGGTAAATTAACGAGAAAGAGAATATTTTTCACACTTTTATAATAATATTTGCTTGAAAATAAAAATCCAACAACCAGAATAAGTTGTGATAAATAAACGAAATATGAGAGCTGTGTTTGCACATCTGAAAATGGCCTCCATTAATATTTTGCGCAAGATTATATTTATCTGTCATCTTTATTTTTTTAGGTTAAAAACTCCATTAAATAATTGTTAAATTATATTTTTAATAACATAACGGTAGTTTATGAGCCAGTGTATAAATGTTAGATTAATTTACATTAAAAGTTAATATGAATAATTACTCAAATATCATAATAATTATAATTATATAAAATTTTTATGTTACAAGGCATTACAAAATAATATTATGTTAAGGCATTACAGAATAATAAAAAAAATACTTGTATTTTCGTTTAGAAAATATTACCAAAATCTTCAAAATAATGGCCAATAAAAATTAAAGCTTTTATATGTGAAATTCTCACATTACATTATTTAATTCTGTATATATTAAAAATGTTATCTTTAAGTATTTACAGCCATAAATTTATTAAAAAAATTAGCATTAATATTACGTTTTTATATTGTTACATGAATTTTCTTTATTTACTTTAATGGCAATTATATTTTAATTTCACTTGCAAAAAAAAAAGATCTTTAATTATGGACTTATCCCTATGAGAAATTCAGAGATTTATTTCGGTAATTATTCTAAAATTGCAATTTTACTTAACTCTTAATTATCTCTTCAACTTCTTTTATTACTTTTATTATTATTGTAATAAATCAAATTTAAAAATCCCCAGTAACCGAAATATTGAGATTCAAAATTAAAGCTTTCAATGAAAAAAAGAAAAGAAATTGGTACTATACTAGTAGATGCAATTTCATCTTCTTTAGAGACTCGTTTAAACGATAATACTATCATAAATGATCTAGAAAAGAAGATGAAGAGCAATATATGTGCTAGATATATTCCTGTGGGATCGTATAAAGTTTAATCACCATCGAGATATTGGAAACTGTTTTATTGCTACCTTTAATAGAGAAAAAGTTCTATTAATGACAGTATTTCGAGCTAGATAATAATGTTTAACTAAGGTCTCATAGGAACTACAATCCCTTATTAGTAAGATTTATAATTTTGATCGTTAATTTTATAATTTAGATACGCATCTTCAGATTTTAGATTTTACTCTAAATCTTTCTTCCTTTTCATACTTAAACTTTTATTTTTAGAACAAATGAAAGTTTAATAAAATTCTATGAATGTATAGTCAGGAGTAATTCCGCTATATATCTAATAAAGTACAAATTGATTCATTTTAATTAAATTAATCATAGCTCCTAAATAAATTCTTAATTAATGTAAAATGAATTTCATCCATTTACATATCAAAAAAAAAGAGTAATTTATAGTAAGTGGAGGCAGAATTTTAATTGTCGAATAAGTAAAATATTGTATCTAAGTTATTTTCAGATTATTTTAGATACATGAATTATTGTAAATTTTTACATGGTAAAGTAAATATCATTGTAACATGAAAACTTTTGTTTATATTTAAGGATAAATTGAAGATCATGAAGTCAACATGTATTGGTATAGCGGTTTTGTAAATCCTTGCAGTTAACTGCAAATGGAAGACATCTATCCCACTTGTAACTTGAGGTCACCCCTTGGCTGAACCATTTAGAAGCTCATTCTTCGTAAAAATGCATTCAACAGAACATGAGTTACAGAAGGGGTTACATTCCTTAATTTTGCTATAAAAGATTGACTTTGGTCTGATTCTATTCATTCAACCGTTCTCCATCGTAATTCTTCGGATAAAATGTCTAGAACTTTTATGTAAAAACACTTCTATCTCTAAATTTCACAATGTAGTTTCTACTTGCAGGAACTTCAGAGGCTTTTTTAAAAGCTGTTTTAGACCACGTGTCAAATGATGTTAAACGATAGAAGCTCTATTAACTTTGCGTATCATATTATGATGAAGTATTTCTTTTTTATACTGTGTAATTTTCACAAAAATTTAGAAACCAATGTATTTACTTGAATGCCACTGTTTTAAAATTTCGAGCGCTATGACATAAAGTAGTTCGCTACATGGAAGAAAAATCTGTAGCAAACTGTTACTCAGGATGGGTCACTGGAAGCTTATTGCATTGTAGCCATTGAAATAGTGAACGAATATTATCAGTGGAAATATTCTCTTCAGGCTCACCCTTCTGGTACCTAAAAGAAAATATTTCCTGACACCTTGATTTACCATGCTTATTCTCAGCATTTACACTACTACTACACCACACCACAACACCGTTATCAGAGATGAGATGATCCTATACAGTTTGGGAATGATGTGGGTGAAATTGAATGGACACACTATAGAGGTGGAACATTTTCACAAAATTCACTTTGGGCCGGTACAGAGGAATAATTTAAATTAACGAGGAAATATTTTACAAAAAGCAGTAGAAAATATCAAAAAAAGTAAAATATGAAAAGAAAAAATATGAAATGCGAGAATATATAAAAATATAAAAAAAATACATAAGGTAACTTATTGAGCATTTACACTGGTGTTTGCAGTTTGTCTATGGACAGAGTCGACCTTCTGGGTTTCAAATTAGGTACTCTGTTTTCTGAAACCACTGAGGGTCCCACTTACTTAAATCTTTAAAATATTTATGAAATAAATACATTTTGAAAATGATCTGATTTTGAAATGATTGCTTTAAGAAGAAATTTTAAAAGCTTTATTTATTGAGTAACATTTTGCTCTGATTTAGGAAGTGTACCCATGCATCTAAACATTCAAAAATTTAAATTTGCGGGCAACAGATTTTTCAATTTATATTTTCATTAAAAATGGACTGGGTTTCTTAAAAACAATAGGAAGTTTGAAGTGAGTTGCGGATAGTCATGACTTCAATTCTTTTCAAATGAAATTCTCTCCTTGGACATTCTGTAGTTTGATAACCATAATTTGTCGCATGGTATTAAGAGTTCAACAGGAAAATATTTTACTTATGGTATACATTTTCTAATAAAAGAAATTAATAACTAATATAAATATAAATAGCATGTCTAGACATGGATAGTTTATTTAATTTGTTACTTTCATTCATTATTGATATTAGAGATTGGAATACAAAGATTATTTTTTTCATAATTTACATTTTTAAAGGTGTACATTTTAAATAATAGAAAAGACAACTTAATTAATTTATATACACAATAACAAAAGATTTAAAAAGAGCATTAGCTTGCTTTATCGAATTTCTGGGTTATGAAGCTAAAGAAACAATAATTTGAATGGTGTCTGTTTCTATAATAATATACTGTTTATTTCTGGTGTATTTTTAAGGTTGCAGACTTAAAATAACAAACCTTAAAATGTGACTCAAGTTAAAAATGTGAAATATATAGAAAGAAATATTTAAATGGTTTTTCCTCCTGTACGCCGTTGGCTACATTTCATAAAATTTCTTGTGTCTCGTATATTTAAAAATCCTTGTGTCTGTTATATTTATAAAATTTCTTTTTATATTTGATACACTAAAAAAAACCTTATTTATAAAAAAAGTTACTTTATATTTTTTTACTTTAACTATTTAAAATGCAATTTTAATTGGATGTAATAAAAGGACATTTCTAATTATAATAACTATTTTTGGTAAGCGAACTACGTGGCTGACATTTATATTCTGAAATGATTTAATTTTTCATCAATGTAATTATTTTCTTATTTTATCAATACAATTAGTTTCTTTATTTTTCTTTACATTGGATTTTCTGAAAACTAATTTAAAATTTCTTCAACATTGTTTAAAATTAAGAATGTGAGTTTTTTTTCTTTATTTAAACTACATGTAAAATTAATTTTTAACATTTACAAACTATTGCATCTTAAAATAATCTATGCTATTCAAAAATTATAGACTACGCAGAAAATAAATTTCTGACAAGTGAAATAATCTATCAAAATATTTTTACACGAAAATAAAAATTACTTTGCAAATCCACTTAACTTGTCACTGTCGGAAATAAAAATCCATTTTTGTTTTACAAAATTCAAATTCCTTCTATTGAAACACAATTTTTTTTTTTTTATTTCTGGCACCCATGTCACACATTTTGACTCATTTTTGCGACACCTACTTTGCGTGTTGTCAAGTGCGCCTGTTTCCTCCATTGTTCAATTTGCTTCCACATTTCCCGTGGGATACGTGCTTCACAGGTTAGAAACCTCTATATAGCAAGAAAAATGTTTTTGAATTACAAAACTGTGCATAATTTTATCAAAACATCATGTTCTGTAGTGCCCAAAGGGGAGATTCATAAGTCATTCGAAGTACACTCCTTCGAATTCCACTTCCTTTCGGAGTTGAAAGGATGCAAATCTAGCGTCCTATGACAAAATTTCTTCGCCACTGACTGAATATTGAATCAACTCTTCCCAACGAGTGCTTTCTATCGCAAAATGAAAAAAAGTTCGTGATACGTAAGAAAATATGTCCATCGATTTCTTTTGGCAGATAGCCTTCGAAAGACTTTTACGGGACATGGTTATAGATTTGTTTGAAATAGAAGATCCCTTTCAGTGAAGGTTGGTATGAGTCCTTCGCCTTATTCTATCTCGAAAAGTTTTTCTTTCGAAGTTCTAAAGATTCCATCTTTCGTAGTTTTCGAATTTACATCAAAGGTATGCCGAGGAATAGTACCAGTGGTTATCCAACAGAAAAAAAGTCTTTGGCCCGTAACCATAGAATTTTTATAATTTTGTATTTATCGCAATTTTTTAAATAGAGCAATGCCACCTTAGAAACGAAAATGAATTTTTAATTTCATTGGGAAATATAAAGTATAATTTTTAGTCAGCGAAATTTAATAATTAAATGCAATATAAGTATAATAATGAGAAAATAACTATTTTCTGAAATTAAAATTTTAGAGTAAAAGACTATTTTTGAACATTTATTTGCAATTGGGAAATTCTGCTAATGTGTAGTAAAAAATTAGTACTTATTTCTTGAACATTAATGTATAATTTATTTTATGCAAGTAATGCAAATTAATTATCCAGCAAAGAATCTTATCTTATCTCTCCAGCAAAATCTTATCTCTTATCTTATCTAAAAAAGTTTTTTAAGGTGCTTCCGCATTTAAATTCATATTTAATACAGAAAACTAAATTTTATTAGTAGTTAATTTAATATTTTTACATAGTTATTAAAATAATATTTAATTAACTTTTATGAAATTAAAAATTATTTAAAGAATCAGTTAATTTATAATTGATTTATAAGATTAAAAAAATTTCTCTTTATACATTCTAAAATTATTAATACTAGTAATATTTTTCAAATATGTTATGAATACTTGAAATATTTTAGAGCGAATAAGGTACAAGATAAGAAATAAAAGGTACCTTATAAAAATGCTTTCAAAGACTCGTATTTTAATTGCACGTGTCTTTAAAAAACGTAGAGACAATAGATGACAATAATTTATACAATATCTTAGGTATAAGGCGATATACATAGGACTAGACGATAGGTATAATTCAAACCGTCTTTTCAAAGTCACATAAATATTTATTTGGCAATAGCTATTTAAAGTTTTACCGTATATGTATTTTGTAATTCTAAGACACTTTTCCAAAGACTGACTAATGAATTATATAAACATTAGTAAATGTTTCATGAAAGATATTATTTAAACACCTAATAAAGATCCTTTTGAAGTTAAATAGTGTTTAGTTGAATAATTTATTAAAATATAAATTATAAATCAATATTTACACTTACAGTTTAGAAGAAAAACGTTTGTATTTACTTAGATTAAATACAAATTAGTCTATTCGCTGGCCATGTTTTAAATTTTGATATAATCGTCAGTTCTAAATTTAGTTAATTAAAAGTTAATAACTAAAGACTTAATAACTAAAAGTTAATAGTTTAACAATAAACTAATTTTGAAATTTCGGCTTTTCTAGAACAGTTCAGTTTTCTAAATATGATTAATATATTATGCTAAATATTATTATGCTAAATATGATGAAAATATAACTGTATGACATAGACTATAAATTGGTAAATTAAGAATTATTTGAAAGGGCTTTTTTTTTAAGAAAAATTTAATTTTATTGATTAATTTGTAATATGTTGACTTTTTGGTATTAAAATCAGGAACAAATACTGCAATATTAGTTAAAATCTAAAAAAAAAATAAAAGGCAGAAAAATATGCAGGTATATCTTTATTAATATAAAAATACATTATTAATTAATTTATAATATTGAAATTTCACATCTAAGCAGTGGCAGAATGAAATATATAGGGTACATTTTTAAATTAAATAAAATATTTAATTATACACATAGCAGTAAACGAAAAGTAAAGAATAACGTGTCTAAATATAAAATTTTCATTCAAAAAATATATGGTGTTAAATTTATCAAAATTTTACAATAGTATAAGATACTTAAATATTTAAATTAGCAGAGGCAAGCATATCAATGTACCTCTGTCTTAAAGGCAACTTTGTTTGAGTGGGAAGCAAAAAGTTTGGCTTGCTTCGTAAATACATTTTTATCTTCGTATATTCTAGCCTTAGAAGAATGATACACCTGAAGATAGCACCATTCTCTAGAGATACCTGGGATGCCTGCGTCATTAAGATAAACCTCAACTTGTTACCGACCCATGAAATAGCATTTAAGATAATTAAGGCAGCAAGTTTAAAACTTCATCATCCTCTACCTTTAGTATAGATGTATAAAAAATATAGTAAAATTATACTTTATTTATGTATCATAAAGAGAAAATTTTTAATTTTCAAAATTTTTTGCTTATTTAAAAATAACTTATTGCAAGGTAAAGCTTGCAATTGGCAATAAGAAAAAAATTACACAGCATACAACAAAAAAATATTTTGTACGTTTCATTGTTTTCCGTGTTTTTAAAAAAATGAAAGTGGCATTTCTGTTTTATATTTACTACAAATATAAACAGAATTTCCTGTATGTATTTAAATTCAAACTCTTAGAAAGAGAATTTTAAATTTGAGAAAAAAATGTGAAACAAATAAAAAAAAAAAAAAAAAAAAAAAGAAGTTAAAAAAAGTTTTAAAAGTAAAGGAATAGAAAAAAAATTTCCATTTTTTAATTTTGCAATTTTTATTTTTACAGAATGTAAATTTTAGAAGAAAAAAAGTAATTAATAATTAATTAATTATAATTCCAGGAAAAGTGGGAAAAAAGAATTTCTGGAATTATTACATGAAGTGCATTAAAAATGTAAATGACATTTTTCTTTCAACAACTAACTCTCTTCATTTCGTCTTCAACTTCCTTCTTTCTTCTAAATGCATATATACATACACACACACTCTCTTTCATACATACATATATACATTCTGAAGTTTATAAATCATAGAAATGAATACAAGTGGACTATATATATACAAAAGAATACAATGCATCAACACAGAAGCCCACAAGTGACTAGAAACAGACCATTTTGCATAACAAATGTCACAATAGTATCGCTGCAAGCAAATTGTATAACAAAACTACGGCAACATTTGCAATACAAAACAACTGAAGTGCCTCACATTCAGACCCCTCATAAAAAGAAGAAAAGTAAAGAATTTGTTCGAGATCCGAAGTGCGCATAAGCTGCAGTAACAAAAATCATTAAACAAACACAAATATCAAAAAGGGTGAAGGTTTAGAACTGCATGTGTAGATAAAACAAATATTTATGCAAAATATACATTAACAGGATGTGAAGCATGTTGTCCAGGATAACAATAAACCCGAAAGAAATTAGTATAACCAATAATAAATATTTATAAAAACCCAAAACACAAAAGAAATGAATTATATCATTTGAGAATAGTTATATGAAGTAATACGTGACCTTAAGCTGTTATAAACCAAGTTTTTACTCGTTATGTGACTTGATCCAAGTCAAAGAAGCATCATGCGAAGTTTTCCGATAACATGGACTAGACAGATTAATGTTCCGGTAAGGTATAGAACTGAAGAAGACCGATTTAGCAGTGTAGGATGTTTTATACAGCGAAAATGAGTCATATGATAGAATCTCGTGATTGTTTATAATAATAATATATCTATTGCGTGTGTGATTCAGTGACCGACTACGATCAATAACTTGTATACGTGGAGTAACTGACTGGAATGATTATGTGAGTTCATGTTAATTAGCAGAGTGGGAGTGTGAAATGGGGGTGTAGAAATCGAGGGAGTGATTTATTATTTCTTGAAAGAAATGTAAGAGAAATCATCAACACTGTGGGGAATTTGTGGAAATTATAAACTATAGAGAATTTTTTTCGCAATAATGAGAAGGGAAATTACTAATTAAAATGTACTGGCGTAGAAATGTTTGAAGAACACCGTTTATTACAAGAGTAGGCTCTTAACGATGTTTTGCATTTGTCGATGTGTGAGCCTTCCCTATTAGCCACAAATGAGAGAGCTATAATACTTGAATTGAGAGACTACGGTTAGTTGCGCCTGAAGATTGCAAGGAGAGTCAGCCTGAATGTCATCACTACTGAGATTGTGCGGCTCAGTAGTTGAGATAACAAAGTCGAACTGAACTCGGATCGCAGAAAGAATAGCAAGAAGGCGAAGCTTGCAATGGAATGATCATCTCATCAGATGATTGGCTCGTAGTCGCTAAAGTAGTCGCGTAGTCTAAAAATTGAACAACCATTCCAAGTCTAGGTGTTCAAAGGCTCCTGCACAAATAATCAAAAGGGTTTTGACTTAAATTGACTAAACGCTATACGTCCAGCTATTGGTGTTACATTGACATCACGGTACTGAATTCAATGACTAGTGTAGTAAACATCAAGATAGCATGGTGTTTAGAATGGCGAAGTATGCTTTTCATTTAACAATTCTGCTTTTGCCTCAAATGTAATGATAGACTAAGATTGGTTTGGAGCCAACGTTGCCTAGCAGTAAACAAACTTCTATGAGGGAACGCCCCTCCTTTTTATACCTGAAATTATGATATGGAATGGCATTATGTATGATATACAGAACCTTCTGGTCTTCATGTGGGATACACAAAATTCTCGGAGTTATGTTGATTTCATAATTGACTCAGTTGTGCAAACCGTTTCTCAGCGGTATCTCCAAACAGATTTTCAGCAAGGCAACAATTTTACTAGTCGTTCCATACATGTTACAGCTCGGACTGTAAACAGCTTACTTAGTCTGAACAAGTTACCATAATCGGTATCCTTTCCTAAATTGTCCCCGTAAGACTCGCCCTCAAATGACTATTATGCTTTTCAAACCCAATTAAATTTAGCCTGGTAGAATACTCTCGAAGAAACCATTAACAATCTGATTACTAGCATGCCAAGACATGAAAAGGCATGTAGTTCATAAAGAGGTAGTCATATTATATATTAAATAAATAAAGTTTATTTTAATTTTTCTCTATTTTTGATCATTTCAGTATCAATTATATATCTATTGATTCCATGAATTTAATGTTAGGGTTAATTTAATGTTCATATATATATATATATATATATATAATATATAATATATATAATTATAAATATCAAATTGTTTTGGTTTATAAATCTAAATCTAAAGCTAAAAAGAAAGTAAAAAAATTAACAAAAATACTTCAATTGAAGACCTGTACAAAATGCAATTATGTGATAGGAGTAGCAATTAGATTCAACAATCTATTAATCTTTCAAAGTATCCTTGCTGTATAGGTCATAATAATCTGCGTACACATAAATAATCTGCGTACACATAAATCATATCCTTCCCCATTCCACATGATTACACATGTTCTATCAAAGATAGAACATGTTTACTTAAGCAGTCGCTGTTCACCGCGTCATTTCCATATTTGAAATTTAACATTTCAGGAGGCTTCTGACTGAACATGATCAAATCAGACAATAGATCATTTCTGAGACTCAGAAAGAAATTGACTTGACAGATTCTTAACATCCATAGCGCCTCAAAGTTTATGTTTCCAGCATTTAGAACTCTTAACTCTTCTCGCGCTTCAAATCAAGTTTAAGGCAGAATAATTTATCAGAAGCATTTATTGCGTGCGCTTTGTTGAACTGAAATTTTCTGATACTTCATATTTAAAACTGTAATTTGAATTCTTTTTTTTTTCAGTGATGGAAATTTTAACAATTAAGATATTTATTGAAAGAGTAATAGTGGGATATTTATTATAGTTATTAAAAAATATGTTAGAGATAAACATTAAAAGCTTTCAATAGCTGATCATTGTCATTGACTTACGTTTTAATTTTGTAAGGGATCGTCTTTAGTTGGAAATCTGACTACGTATACATATTGAAAAAACAATGAAACATTACAGTAACTTGACTATAGCAATAATAATCATATTATGTGCTGACACAAAATTATTTAGGAAACCTGTCATAATGTACATTCATTTATCCAATTATTTTTTTCATGTTTTTTTTTTTATTTTTAAAGTACACAATCATTATACAAGGTGATTAAAAACACGTAACGCATGAATAACCGTAATAAGAAATCTCTAGGCGAAAGAAATGGTGATCTTGGTTGATCCATTCATGTTCTGCTATGTCTGCTCAAAATATGATTGGTGCTGAACATAGTAATTTCAACGCTATGGTGGCTCCATGATGCAAGAAAGCGGTTGTGTTTAGTTCATTTTGTTCATGTAAGTTAGGAAGAAAATGGTATGTAATGAATTATAATATAGTGCACCTATTACTGAACCTGGTACAAGCATTTAGGTCCGTGGTACAGTACTCCTCAAAAGTCACAGGACCAATTCAGAACAGTGAGGTCATGAGGTTGTAGTAGTCCAAACGTAGCAGTCTTGAGAATTAACTTCCTCATTCAACGAGAAAAGTACTGGATTCTTCAATATAACGTTAAATAACGAAGTGTTATTTTTGTCTATTTCCAAAAAAGATCTACAATGCAAATTATTTGATCTTTGGTTAATCCTCTCAGTTACTATACATGTTGGATTTTATACGGATAGCATCTTTAAGTCATTAGAAGGGCTTTCTAATCTGTAGTTGTAACTATGCATGATTCCCTTTGTATGACGCCAGATGAAATATCGAAAATATTAATAGGAAAATGAGCATTTTTAATTATAATAATATCATCTCCCCCCCCCGACGTTACTTTTGTGTATTAATAATTTAACTTTGCCTATTAATAATTTAACTTTGCCTATTAATAATTTACTTTGCCTATTTAATTTAACTTTGCTTGTTAATTTATATTTTATTTAATTTATGTTTTAAAAAATAATTACGTTCAATTTCAACAACACTGCAGTCGACAACAGCACTGACTACTTAGATGTTCTATCATACAATTCTGAATAAAGGAATGAAAACCCTTCTAGGACGCAATGTCTGAAAGTTCTTTTGAATTGACAAAGATTGTCTTGTTGCGTATAATATTATCAATTTTCTGATTGTAAATATATTATATCTTTAAATTTATTATGAATCTTATAGTTAAAAGAATTTACGATAATTAAACAAACTTCCCCATGAAACATTTTTTTTTATTTTGAAGCTCAAAGTAATCACATTGTGTTCCACAAAATATTCCCCGAGGCTTTGCAACTACGGACAGCAAAAGGCATTTGCAAACGCGACACAGTAAATATCACAGGACAGAATATTAATTCAGATGCATATAAACATAACAAAATCACGAAAAGGACAAAAATTTCAATAAACTAGACAATTATCAGATGAAACTAGAGGCTGGGAAATAGACTATTTTTATAAAACTCACTTTAACTAGGCTCTTTACAATTGAAGTTTGGTACAATATCAGATTTTCAGGATGATGCTCACCTTGTCCACAATTACGGAGATTATTAAATTCAGGTTTGAATCGTGAAGAAAAATCATAAGTTCCCATGCCAAGTCAGAAAAAATCGATAGAAAAATGTTTTTATTTAATCATATGGAAATTAGTTGTGAAAAATCTCTTGATCCAAGAACCTTTAGATAAAGGTAGACATTCAGAATTCCAGACAATGTTAACGTCAAGATTACATTGTTTAATACTTATATAGGATTAATTCATTTTATAAAGGTTCTAAGATTTTACAAATTTAATAAAGTTTTTTAATATAATTTAAAATTTGTATTATTTCTCCTATACAAAAGACTTTGGTCATTTTTTATAGTATTTTCAAGATTTTGAAAATTGAGACTATTTTTCTGTATAGTATAAGGAATTTTCGTTGTTAACTATATTGTTGAAATAACGTTTGTTGGTCTTTCTTAGACAGTCATACTTCTTTCAAAATGTTTATCTTTCTTTCCAGTTACAGGAAAATTGCTTTTTTAATATTCTCTTGATTAATTTTGAGAATTTCTCTTTCAAGTATATATTTTTTTCTATTTCTATCTTCAATTCTCATAAATATTTTCATCAAATATGAGAATTTTATTTATTAACCTATTTTTATTTCATATGATAAGTAAATTTATTTTCAGTTAAAGTTGAATTCATTAAATTTTTTATCAAATGTAAGAATAACATATGGTTATCACAATGACGTTTATGTAAATACTGGTTTTTTTTTAAACTTTAAAGATCCTTGCTGTATCATTTTCCCATTTAACTATAAAAAATTGTGCATACAGAATGCAAAACAAACATCACAGCCATAATATTCAGGTTCATCATAAGCATGCGAAAATATATCTTATATTGCATATCTAAAATATTCTTCGTATTTTCATACGTTTCTCTGTTAATAGGAAAGTTTATTGAAAGAAATAATCCATAAAATATTTTGACAATTTCTTAAGTAATATACTCTAATTTGTTCTTTTGTTCGTGATCACCCCCCTTCGAAAAAAAAAAACTGCTGTCTATTTAAAAGAATTTTAATTTCGCAATAAGACATTTACGTGTTCTTGTGACAGTAAATGATTAGAAAAGTCTGAACTATTGTCATCACTATCATCTTTCAAGATTTTTCTTAGAACTTGGAATTACATTAATGAAAGCTGTTGCTATATGAGATAACATTGACAGATGTTTATTCTGGGGAATTAGGCCACATTGTTCAATGTCAGTTGTAATATTTTAAATCGTGTTTAGATTTATTTGTGGCCATCTTTGTTTTTATAATAGTCGTAAAAATGATCTTTCGGCTCTCTTTACATGAACTGCAAATGACACATGGTGAAAACGATTTGTCTATCCCGTTAAAAATCCTGCTTATATAAAACTTCAACATTTGAATTTCCCAACTCATGTCCTAGTTTTCATATTGAAACTACAGTAAAAGGTATTTTGATATGAACAAATAATTTTATGAATGAATAATACAATAATGAAAAAACAATCGAAAAGCCATATACCTAAAACAATGTACATGATAGTTAATTCAATATAAAGTTTTAACATGAAAATACACAAGAATATTTAAGAACATTTCGCCAAGGACAATACATACGTTTACCACTATAATAAAAAAAATTGCTTAATATAAAAATATGCTTGCTTAAAAATAAAATAATATGATTAAATATTAAAATATGTTAATGCTAAAATTAAAATATGCTCTTAAAATGCATTCCATACATTTGAAATATAATTTATCTAGAATAATAATTTCTTATCATTGCAACAGAGACATGTATGAGTAAGTTTTTGAATTCCCTATCAGAGACAACAGAAACTTTGTCAGAGATTTTGTATTCAAATTGCATGTGACAATTTCTAGTAACATTTTCAATAAGAAATCTATTAAAATTAATAATTTTTCAGGCAGAGAAGCACTATATAATTCAGAGTTCACATTAGTCATATTTTGATTAATTTCGATGAATGGCATGTCAATGGAAGAAAATATCAAAGGATATTATTATGAAACTTAACACAGAAACATGATTTAACAGCTAAAAGATAAAATCCGAATAAGGTATCATGTATTATGTAATCTTTTATATTCGTATGAAGTTACAGATAGTTTAAAGTTCTTTTCCAAAAAGAAATCCCCACTTTACTTTAAAATCAAGTTAGTTTTCATTTCTGATTTATGAGCAGAACTCTCTGAACTATTCATTAGTACGAGAGTACGAGATAGCCGAGGTTTGGAACACGAGAGAATATCTGAGTATGAAGCTAACGCATAATTAATGTATTTTTGAGATATCCCTGTACATTCTATCCATTTTGCCATCATCCATTATCGTTTATGCCAAAATATAGCAACAAACCGTATTCTTTATACTCAACATTATAAATAATGCCATACCTGTTCCTGATACAAAATAGGCCCGGTTCATTAAATTGTAAGTTTCTTGAGAAAAATGATGAAGTAAGAATACAATTAATTCTATAGGTTTGAAATAAAGTAGTATAAAATAAATTTTCCGTATTTCTAAAAATATTTGAAATTCAGGCTCATCTGCTTCAAATTATGTATGTTGTACAATCAATTTATGTAAGGCATCGTCTGCAATAATAAACCTATTTTAGTTAATGAGCAATATATCTGATCCGAATTTTTCTTGTACATATCACCAAATATCTGAAGATGATTTAATAGCAGGCATGACTTAGTTAATTGTTATAGAAAACTAAAATTAATTATATTCTATTTAATTTTTGTTTCTTTATTTCAAATTCATTTTTTTATTTTAATATTTATTAAATACAGATTTGCATAATCTAAAAATGTACTTCTTAAAATTTTAAATGTATAATTAACTGGAATAAAGGATAGATGATGTTTGCTTTGTCTAGAATAGATACAGTGAGCTATTGAAAATAAGAAATTTACATTATTTATGTTTTGGAAAACTATAACATACAAATTTACACTTTCTGAAATCATACGAACTCCTGAAAATAAATAAACCAAATCTGAAAAAGCATATAAAAAAGTTATTTAAAATATAAGCACTATAAATTCAAACGTAAATTAAGTGAATAGATCGAAGGAATTTTTTTTTTTTTATGACAGGCTTAAATGATGATATTAATAATATTGGTAGACACTCGGATATTTATGTCGATAATTTAGTGAAAAATCAACATCAATTTATTTATTTAATAAACAAGGAAAATAGAAACGGACAAATGGAGGATAAATTAAAGAAAAACATATTTTAAATTTTGAAATCTAAAAGATACTTTTCTTGTAAGGACACGGGAAAATAACAACACTATGGGTAAAAAGAAACTTGAAAGGAAAGGTAGTAAATAAAATGCCATGCATCATCATTATTTATCGAAAATGAAAAATCATAAATTGGCATCATTTTTAAGCTATCTTTTAACTTATAAGCATTTTACATATTTAATATTTTACAAAATAATGTAAACATTATAAAAATAGGCTATGGAGAATTGGAATTCATGAATAATGCGATATAACGGAAAATAAAACAAAACACTCTCTATCTATTCTGTGTCTAATTTAGGGATGGTCTAATTAGGGATTTTAAATTTACCTATGTACCTATTTTTTGCGAGAATTCCGCAATTTTCAAATTGCAATTTGAAAAATAATCATTTCATCACCTTGAGAAGGTGATGAAAGTATGACTCTTCCCTCTACCTTCAGATGTCTTTTTGATATAGTCCAACTTTTATGAAACTTTGCGAACCAATGTTCACCACTCCACCCTCCTGCAATAATAATAATGTATACAATAATAATGTATTTTGAGTAATTTGACGCTAAAGCTACATTACGGCCTTAATTACAAATCTTGCAAGTTACCAAGAATAAGTAAATTTGTTAATACTTAGCAATACCAATCCGCTTATTGACAAAATCAGAATCGATGCCCTTCTATTGTCCTCTGTCTTACGTCCACCATATCAGACATTCGCGCTTCTTTTTCAACAGTTGACGTCAAAATTTTCTTTTTTAATAATTACCAACCTTTCATGTTTGAAATTTTAGATAGTAGTGCAACTTAATTATTCCCGAAAATTTCGTTCATTTTTAATAATTACCAGATGCACAGATAACCAAACAGAACGATAAAAGCATGTAAGTACATATAAGAACAGTTAGGTGAATTAATTTTAATAATATCTAAGAAGAGTACAAAAAAACTGCTTGTCTTAAATAATTAATATAAGTTAATACAAATGCCTTTTTGAGAAATCAGACAATTTAGCATAATTATTTAAATTTATTAGGCAACACTAAAGACTCTTATTTTCGTAAGAAATATAAAATAAAAGTTGCAATTACCTTACTAGTAAAAAAAAGAGCTCAAAATCATCATATTATACTAGTTAATATTACTGCAATACTTTCAGAATGTATTTTTTGTGGATATTTGTTGTGATACTTAAAATTGATAATAACAAATTCCGATTAAAATACATTTATTAAAGATAAATATAACAAAATATTTTCAAGTCCTTCCTCATACATATATGAATACTTCATGCAACAATGAAATAAAGCAGATTTAATGAGAAAATATTGCATTTTTAACTGCTCATATCTTTTATGGAGATAACTAAACCTCATCCGTTGTAACTGCACACAAAGAAAGAAAAAAAAGGAAATGAAAAAATCTGACAATCCTTTTATGTACGCAAGAGAGATATTCTCACCAAAAAATTAATTAATTATTCTTTGCGAAAGTACTAACGAAGTTAAAAGCCTTTTCTTTGAAGATAATTTTTTATTAAGCTCGTAAGGCATTTCAAATGGAGTTCCTTTTTCCCAGCTTCATTTTCAAATTAGTTGCTAGTAATTTATGTAGATAAGGCAAATATGAGGAGGCGGTAAAATATTTATGATTTATGGATTTCAGAAAAGTGGATTAAATAGATGAGTGTTAAATTATTTGCTTAATTTCATTCAAGGTTTCTTTAAATTGAAACAGTTAACTGATTAATGCATATATCAAAAAGAAAAAAAAAATGTTGAAGTTCGAAGATAAAAATTATATTATCATGACAGCAATTCTGTGATTAAGATTTTCAGATTTTAATAAAAAGTTAAATTATCTTAAACGGAGGCGCTGTAATTAAAATGATTAAAATATTTTTAAAGCTATTTAAAAATATTTTTAGCCTCATATTTAATTATGAACTTAAATTTATTTAAAAATATCTGAGCAATCTTCCAATCTCAAAAGTGATTAATAGGGCTTTCTTTTTTACATTATGTTAAGCAAAACATCTTTAGGATGTTCCATTTTGTATGAATGGCGTAAAAAAATATTTATTGATTAAAAATTCCTGCAGTAATAGTGAATACTTAATTAACATAACTTGGTGATTTTAAAAACTTCGATGCAATTCGAGTTTTTAATTATGTAGACAGGAATAAGGAAATCACTATTAACCTCACAGGAAATTAATGTGCCTAAATTTTAAAAGTTCCTACTTTGTAATTAAATCATGTAAAATAATATGATAATTGATTTAAAATGAAAAGAAAAAAAATTAATGAGACAATTATATATATTGTTGGTATACACTAAATATTGGTAGTAAACAGGTACAGGTTGGTATAAACTACAATATTGTTGGTATACACTAAATATTGGTAGTATATAGGTACAGGTTGGTATACACTAAATGCCTTGTTAACTATGACAGAGTTATTTTATACTTATAAGTTATATAATAAAATCAAGATCTGTATTCATTTACAATAAATAAAAATATAAAAATTGAATTTGTAACCTAAAACTTTGTAAAATATATTTCAGTATATTAAAGTATATTTTTTTGCATGAATTATTTTATATGCGACTTAATTCTTGCAAAAAAAAAAGTTAATATTTATTATAAAAACTATACTTAATTTGTTTATTATTAATGTAAAAACAATTATTATGGTAAATTAATGCTTTATTAATTAATAATAATGAAATATTTTTAAATTTAAGATATTATCATAAGGTTTAATTAAACGTTCAATAAATTATTAAGAAATGCTATTTCTCAAAAAAAAAGTCACTGATTGTCACTGATTTGACCAAAAAGTCACTTACTTGATTTTAATGATTCATTAATAAATTAATGATGTAGAAATTTCTATGTTATTCATTATATTTAATCATGTTAATTATTTTATTATTTATATACATATATTTTAATTTATTGTTTTAACTTAAATTGCAATATGCCTATATTTTCATCCAAACTTTGCTGATACAATAAATCAATTTTTAGAAATTTTAAAAAGATTTAGAATAAACAATTTTTTAATCAACTATTTATTATGGAAATGGACCGATCTTTTTACGCATAACTTGATAATGAGCTTAACGGATTTACGAATAATTAAAATTACATCATCCATAATGACATTGTTGACTCAATTATTTTAAGAGATACAGTCGGTAAGATTGTAGTAATTTTAAGGTAACTTTGAATCAACGACCTGGTTACACTAAGTATTCGTGATTTTAGCGTGACCAAGCAGAAGATCGTGACATGCCTGGGCAAAATTTGGACGTTAGTTTAAGGACGTTGTATACCCAAGTTTTATCGATCGTGTGCAAAGGTTTCAACTACCTTTTCATGTTAAGCTTGGTTAATTCACGAATGAGTTTTCCACGATATTCAATGGAGATACTATCTGTCAGGAACACATGCATGATGAGTTTCTAGACACCTTTAAAATTATATTATTTAACAGCACATTCCTATCACAGTAAGAAATTATATTTTGTAGATGCAATTTATATTGCTATATTTCATAGGATTATTATTATTGCTGGGTACAGATATAATCTTTTTATTAATAAATTTTCAGTGAGATGTTTTTAAGTTTTGTTAATTTGTTGTATTTTCCTGATAGGATATACCATTGTTACTAGCATTTTAATTAGAATGGTATTTAGTTCTATGAGTAATAAACTACTTCTTCATGTTAAGTTTCATTAATTTACGAAATATTTTCCAAGGATATTTAGTGTATATGCTGTCTGTTAAAAACACATGCGTCATAAGTTTCTAGACTTCACTAAAATTATGTTACCTAACAGCACATTTCTGTGACACCAAGAAAATATATTTTATCCATACATTTGAAATCGCTATATTTTATGAGGTAATTATTATTGCTATGTATAGTTACAATCAATTTAGAAGCGAAATTTTATTGAGCTAATTTTTAGATATTTTAATTTTGGTGTATTCCGCCAATAGGTTATGTGAAATTTTAAATATCTGAATGGATTTTTCTATTAGTAATTTAAAGAAATGCGAGGATGAAATATATGCTAACTTTCTATAAAAGGAATGCTTTGTGTTAAAATATTCTGAAACTACAAAAATATTATTGACATAAAACCAATAATGAATTTTAAATTATACTACTGCGTAGTCTTAATCGGACAGGTGATTTATTTGGAAGGGAGGGAAATAATAGAACATATATATAAAATAATTTTATAGCAATTTTGATTAACTAATGTTCCGAAAATTATTAGAAAAATAAGGATAATTTTTGCATTATTTTAGAATGAACATGCATTTTAATTTATCTGAAAATACCTTACTAGAGCTTCAAACATAAATAAATCATGGTTTAATTAAAATGGGCTGATAGAACAATGATTAGTGGAAAATAACAATTTTATTTATTTCACCTTTTATTTTAATATATTTACAAATTTTATAAGTGTTCCAATTTTCTCATACAATTTGTCAGCAGAATTTAATGATAGAAATCTAAGTAAACGATATTCATTATACATCTAAATATTAATGATTTTGTTTCAATAAAAATTTATTAGAAAGCTGTCATTTTATCATCAAAATTCTCGCTGATGCAGGGTTTTTTAATTAATACAAGGCAAAAAAAGCCTGTCGCTTTATAATCATATATAATTTAAAATAGGATTTACTAAATTTAGTTGTTAAACTAAGCAACAAGAAATTGACAAGTATGCTATGTTAAAAGTTTTCACAATAATTTTCCACAATTTAATAATAAACAATAATTTTAATAAACGAAAGTGTGAAAAGATTTATTATGTCTAAGAAAATAATTCTCGTTTGATTATACTTTCTTGGATAATAATCAGTGTTTACCAATTTTTCATAGAAAAATTCCCATGTCCCAGATCTAGCATAGAAACTCTAATAATACAAAATATGATTTTATAGTTTTAAGAAATAAACTAAGAAATTAAATTATTTTAAATGTACTTGTACATGATTGCGTTAAATTAAAATCTACAATATTTAATATAATTGTACTTAAAAATTTCAATTATCTATGATCCACCCTAGTCTTTTTATTGTAAAGTTATACTTTAGCATTTTTATATTACTATAATATAATATTATGATTTAGAAAATAGACTACGTCAGACATAAAAGCCATATGCCCATAAAAAGAGGAATAAATATTTATACTAAAATATTAATTTAACTTAATAAATATTTTTAAAGTGGAAATCATATTGATATTTTTATTTTCCCATAACTTTTCTGTTATATTGAATATAAATACTTTACCATCTTTTTAGTACAACATACATAGTGATCTGACATCCTGAAAGAAATTAAAATAAATTGTGTTCATTTTTTAAAGGAAGAAGTAACATCCATTTGAATATTTCCTTCATTCAAGCTTTTCCTTGGCTATAAATGCAAATACACGAATGAATTAGCCGCAAATTTATTTCTCGCCATCGACACATTTGAAAGATTTTCAAGAAATACAGAGATTTTATCTTAATGGTACTTTCATAATAACGCCTTCTTAAGGACAGCCATTAAAGATCTTGACGTATTGCCTCACCAATCTTATAGCCAGACACATTTATCAATGTTCCGAAACATCATTTGTAACACTTCGTTCATTTAAATTGGTTTTTGAAAGAAAGTGAGGACATAAAATTTATCCCAAGTACATTTTGGAAATATACATAAAGCATTTAATTTTTAATATGCAGCTAAATGTTTAGCTATTTTCTGTTAATTTGAAACAATGAAGCTTCATTAAAGCATGGATTTGAAATGTTTTTGAAAAATATATCATATTATTAAGTATAACTTCAGTAGAGCAAAAATAAATTAATTAAAATCTCGTTGAAGACTTATAATTCTTTAAAAATATTTAATCAAAATAAAAGTCTGAGAACTTAACTTGTTTTTAGATTACTATCCCTTTTATACAATAAAGGCAAAATCGTCAGTCATTTAAAAATGGAAAGGTGATTCAATGTGTAGTACCATACCTGTTGAAATAATTTAATACAAACAAATTATATTTAAAATAATAATTATCGACAAATATATCCACATATTAGTAGCTAAAGAAAAAACAGAAATTAAGATATTTAAATGAAAGTCCTTTTAACTCTATTTAATGATATCTTGTACGATTTGTTTAAGGACAAATAATAAAAGTCTGAAAAGTTAACTTGTTTTTTAGATTACTATCCCATTGTCAGTCATTTCAAAATGAAAAGATGATTCAATGTGTAGTACCATATCTGTTGAAATAATTTAATACAAAACAAGTTATATTTAAAATAATAATTATCGACAAATATTTCCACATATTAGTAGCTAAAGAAATAACAGAAATTAAGAGATTTAAATGAAAGTCATTTCAACTCTATTTAATGATATCTTGTACGATTTGTTTAAGGACAAATAACACTTATCATTGCGTAAAAACACCTATATATTTGAGTTTATACATTTTTGATTTCATAGTTCTTGTTTCATATTTGAATTATACATAGTCAATAAGTAATGATTTATAAGGTTTTTAAAATTGTAAGTACCAAATTTTTTTTTAGGAAACACTTATGGGAATCTTTTGACCATCGCAATTGTATGAAGTATTTCAAGTATATAAATAAAATATACTTCCATAAGGAGAGTTTATTTAATGAACTGATTCTGCATAATTAATAAAAGTGTTTACTTAAAATAGAAGCGAAACATTATCGTATCTGCATCTTAATTACTGAATGTGAGAGGAGTATAATTTTCTCTTTTTCTGTAAACATGTTAAAATTAGTGTCTAATAAATTATAGATAATTAGTTAAATTTCCTTCATTAGTCTCTAAAATCGTCCTTTTCAACCAAAGTTTAAAATATTCAAGTGTTAATTAGTGAGAATTTTATCTATAATGAAACCTTATAGCATTCACTTATGTCAGATGTTTTAAATATGGTTATAAAATTGTTGATGTGTTTTAAATATGGTTATTTAAAGAATTTATTTTTGTTTTGTATTTAACTCACGAATCAAACCACCAGAAATGTGGAACTAATTATATATAGATTTCTTTATTTTTAAAAATTAATTTTAACTTATAAAATTGATAAATTGATTTAAAAAAATAGAAAAGGACAAAAAAAGTTTTGGTCACAGCATTTTCACATAATACATGCGTATCTTCCATAATATTTCATTCATTGACTTTTTCAGACATGCCAAGTTGAAATATTTTCTATCTATGTAAAAACCTTTTCATTTCTTTGTAGTTGTCTTTAAGCTTTAAAAATGTATGCTGAGAAAAAAGAGAGAAGCGTATCTTCTTTGCCCTTTTTTGTGTCGTCTCTAAAGCTTTAAAATGTATGATTCATCAAAGAGAATATATTTTTTTCCATTTCTTCTTCTTACGATTCCTTTTTTATATTCATTTTTCTGTTTGATGTAGAACAGTACATACAGTGAAAATATCTGCTCTTGCAAATTTCTTACAGTTTTCTCTATTAGACATTACTTTGAAATGTCAAGGTGATACTTTTATATATTTGCTTTTGTGTAGTTTATAGTTCACAAAAGCTACGAGTTACGAAATTACTTCGGCAAGTATAGTTATTTAAAATGCTATACTGAATGTTAATTATCTGTTATGAATTCCTTTTGAGGGAAAAGATCCAGTTTGGAAATGGAATACGTAAATTCTGTGGAGTTAGTAACAGAGAGTCTCACATCACTATTCAGATTGCCTGGTTGGAATTTTCAGGTTCTTAAAAAATTAATAGGGCAGTAACGTAGAGAAGTTACTCGAAAAAGCTCGTCTTCCCGTAAAACATTTTGACTAATACTGAATCTGTTAAGATTTTGTCTTATCAAGATCATGGATCAGAAAATCAAATAGTTAACATTTGCAAAATAATAATGTGTGTTTCTACTTTATGAAGTAGAAGCACACATTATTATTTTGCAAATGTTAGCTATTACTTATAATTATGGCTTATCTTATTACTATCAGTTTTGTTTTTCTACTAATTGGTATTTTGAGTATAAAAAATGAATCACATTCTTATTAGAAATTTAATAGTATTGCTCAATTTTTGATAATATAAATCATATATAATAACATAAACTCTAATAGTTACACATATTTCTTTTAATTTAATCTTTTTTTTTAATGGAAATAAATTCAAAATATTTGAATAGTAAACAACGAATCATAGATTAATACAGAAAAATATTCCTACTTTAAAATTAATAATCCTATGAAAATAAAAAAAATAATAATAAACACCATAATTTAAAAATTATTTTTGTTTATTTGGATACGAAATTTAAAAATTGCTGAAATTTAACGGAATAAACCACAGAACAAGCACATTTCTTCAAAAAGCAATCAGCCGCATTAGTTTCTAAAATATATTATTAATGGACACGTTTACAGGTTTCGACTAGCGCGAAATCCAATGGACATTTCGAAACGCATTTGAGATTTATCATACGTGTAAGGAAAACCAAAAAGCTAACTCCAACTAAAATTTGGAGTGCGCTATATCTACCATGCATACCTTTAGAAAGACAGAATTTTCCTGAATATCGCATCTCCAATTATTTGAAGAGAAAGGAACCTACGGACCGAAATAACGTATAGGGAGACATCACTGAAGAAATAACCGTAAATCTTGCCTTTTGCCAAATGTCTTTTGAAACGTCATTTAGATACGGTATCACGTTGAGCGGAACTTTATTCTGGTTCTATTCGGCAAAAAGGCGATATCACAATTCTGTAAAAAAAACCATAGCTTTCCAAGATGTGAATATAAGAATAAATATTTCCGTCTTTGTAATTTTCCTTACAAAGGAAGTAGAAGCATAGGTGTTTCCTTGCATAGAAATACTTTCGGTAGACTTCCTCTAAGGAAATTCTTTTCATTAACTGTATCAAATAAATTATTATTAGAAACGGAGAGATAATATTATCTAATTCAGTTATTGTCTCAATTTTTCCCTTTTAATTTACTTTAATACTATAGTACCAATAATGATGTAGCATTATACATTACTATATTTTTATTTTATTTTAAATATTGAATCGTTTTTAAATTCAGTTTTAAAACGTGAGTTATGGAAGAAATAAATATTTGTTCTTATTTATTATAAAGCAGATAATGTTAATGCTGTTGTTCCTACATTATCCTCATAAATGTCGTTGTTTTTATCTAATGTATTTTAAGCGCTAAACATAAACGATTAGATATAAAACTTTATATAAATTGATGAATAAATGGAATCTTATTACTTTTAAAAACTTTCAATATGTAAATATAAGATTAAATATTTGTCTTTGTAATTTCTTTTACAAGGGAAGTAGAAGCATAGGTGTTTCCTTGCATATAAATACTTTCGGTAGACTTACGCTACGGAAATTCTTTTCATTAATTGTATCAAATAAATCATTTTTAGAAACGGAGAAATAATATTACCTAATTCAGTTATTGATTCAACTTTTCCCTTTTGGTTTATTTCAATAGTTTATATACCAATAATGATGAGCATTATACATTTCTATATTATACGGACCATTTTTTTTATTTTAATCACTGAATCGTTGTTAAATTCAGTTTTGAAAAACGTGAGTTACGGGAGAAATAAATGTCTTTTCATATTTATAATAAAACAGATAATGTTAATGTTGTTCTTCCTACATTATCCTCATAAATGTCGTTGTTTTTGTCTAATGTATTCTAAGTGCTAAACGCAAGCGATTAGATATAAAACTTTATATTAATTGATGAATAAATTAATAAATTGTTATAAATTAACTTTATAGTAATTGAAGAATAAATATTTATAATAAAGCAGATAATGTGAATGCTGTTCTTGCTACATTATTCTCATAAATATCGTTATTTTTGTCTAATGTATTTTAAGTGCTAAACGCAAAAGATTAGATATTAAACTATATATCAATTGATGAATAAATAGAACCTTACAACTTTTAAATAAATGACACGTAAAATATTGAAACAATATCTTAATGGCAATAAAGTATTTTTAGAATACAAATTCATTCTTTTTACTAAATGAATCTTCCCTTTTTTTCAAAATTTATACTAAACTTTCGGAAGATTATGGATATAAAAAATGAGAACTGAAATGCATTACGAAAAACACGACGAAAGAGAAATTAATCTTTTAACAACAAGTATCCTGATTTATATTTTCATCGGAAACTGTAATATATATATCAGGTTTTGTCGTTCACATTAAATTTCAGATAAATAATGCAAAGTAAATCTTTTATTGATGCAAAAATAAAGCTGAAAAAATTACTTTGAATTTTATACTTTAAAAAAGGTTGCGATTCTCAATTATCAGTGAAAAATAAATGGAATTTTAAAGTAGCAAAGTCCAACCAACGATATTGTAAAATAATTCAGGAGAGTATTTCTTTGAATACATAAATAATAAAAAAATAGACTGTTGTTGTTCTGACATTCTTGTTTTACTTTTAGATATTCAAAATAAATTTGCGTATTAGATCTAAATTAATGATGTTATTAGTTTATTTCTTTAATTTAAAATTCTTTTGCATAGTAGTTTTGAGTTCATATGGATTAAAAGTGATTAAAGCAAACAAACTGTAGGAACAAAGATTTTAAAAAATGCTTCTTATATATCAAAATAAAAATTACGCCAGAATTGCATGCACTCGTGAAATTATTTTTTAATACAATCAATTGATGCCTAATATTTAAACATGGTGAAAGAAAACAAAGTGTAACTAAGTCTAATTGATAATCTAATTATCAATCATTTTTTTGCTGTTATTTGTTTGATAAGTCTTATAAGTTATTATTAAGTTAACTACAAAAGGATGAGATTTCACAAGTGACGAATGTTGGAAAGCAAAAACTAAATCAAATTAAATAGCATGGAAGAATTTTTCTAATTATGAGAACAGATTGAATATTTTAAAGAATATTTTTAATATTAAGAATAATTAAAAACCGATTTAAATCTAAATTAATAAATAGGACTATTAATCATATGTATTGTTAGTCTTTTTTTCTTTGTACATCATTAGACCTTGTGTACCATTTGTTCCTTTACAACGAACAGTCAACTAATGGCCGTTAAAAAGGAATACTTGTATGGGTAACTACCACCTACATGCGTATTGTATGAACAAAACCAAATAAATTCCTATCAAGCTGCCTGAGTAACAATGTGAAACACTTTCATATGTTGCCATAATCACAATCGAATCCTCTGGTTTGTGAAAGCAGTAACTGTAAGGAGGCAAAGGGGGATCCATTCATTGGCCCTATTACCGTTCTAACTGTGGAAGCTAAAGAAAAAGATACCAGTGAATTTCTATAAATGCCAGGCTTTCATATAAGATTATTCTAACATTATGTTTGTTCTCATTTGAAGGCCAGTAATTCCTATATTCTAAAAAAATTCAACATAGGTATAGAGATTAATTAGCTTTGAAATAATCATATCGAAAGTTGATTTTGTTAATTTTTTTAAAGTTTTCGAAAATTCATCGTTACATATTAGGTTTAAAATATTTTCATAAAAAGAGATTAAAATCTTTCACTTTTTGTACATTTTCAATTTCATCGCGAATAACTTAAAAATGTAAACACAACTTATTTTAACTAAAGTTGATAGTACAATATTTTATGTAATTCATCAAAATATATTTTATTAATTTTTCTAGCTTCGAATGCTTTATATTTTTTATTCAATTGTTTTCAGTAAGAAGTGTCAGTAAAAATAAAAATATGCTATATTGAACTTCAGATTGTCGGCACATATGCATAAAACCTCACGTGTTTTCGATGTAAATATTATTATCCATTTGTTCATATTAAGTGATTATCTTCTTATACCATGATTATAAATGCAACACCTATTAACTTTTTCTTTTGTCAATGCTTTTTTACTATGGGTTTCTATAGAGATAAAATACATATCACCTTTAGTTCATAAAGCTTTGAAATATTCATATTTTCTGTTGATGGAACTGAATTCTGCACTGAAATTTCATTAAAAATTGCATTGATCGAACTCAAAAGTTCTACTATCGACTCTACATGCAGGATGATTCGTTACCTATATTTTAAGTGCTAGTGATCTATGATAACCTGTTCTCTCTTTGAGAAACTGTGTTTTGATAAGTGGCATTTCTAGCATAAACATTCAGCTGTTTTGCAAAGAAGACCCCAAAATCACCAATAACACGTGGTATTTTGAAATTATGTTTTTATAAGAAAATAAAACAGTAAAAAAAAGCTGGATGTTTATTCATGAAATTTAATTTAAAGGGCTTATGCGGGGAAATGAAAGAGAGGTTGTGGAAAGGCAATATTGCTTTTACGCCTCTGTGACTATAAACGTGACCTTACCCACAAAAATATTTCCAATATTTAGAAATGTTTATTTATCTGATTTTTCGCTATTTCTTTACCTACATATCTTCCATAAATTTCCCCTTTATCAAAATTGAAATAAACGTAACCTTAGTTCAATGGCGTCTTTTCTCCTTACAGTTTAAAGTTTTCTTTAATGAATTCAGTGTTTAAACATAGATATACTGGAAGTCTCATTCAGTGTTTAAATATAGGTATAGTGCTTAAATATACTGGAAGATAACACATTTTTTAAGGCAAATTATTTTACTGTTTTATTCTTCATTTTCCTTGAGTTATCATTAATGAAATATAATGCAATACAGGCTAATTTCTTAAATAATATATTGAAAAAGAATTTATAATTTTTATAAGTTTTTGTAATGCATAATTAATATAACTGTATGGAATATATTCTTTAGTGATGAAGAATAATAATTTTATGTATCATAATCCACACAAGTAAGACACATCATTGTGTACTGAATTTAGTTTTCTTTAATACAGGAGTTTCCTGATTTTGTTCGTTATTTTTTCTATAATCATTAAGTAATTTTGCTCATAAATGATTTATCAAAAACTTGCTTATAAATGCATAACGATGACTTTTAAATAAGGCATTTTTTTAATTATTTGTTTTAAGTGACCTTATGAAAAAAATTACATTTTTTCGTATTATTTTTTTTTGTATGTACTAAAAAAAAAAAAATTAAACAAAAATTTAAAAATTATATTTTATTAATTTATCTTATAAGAAAAATGAAAAAAATAATTATGATAGTGTTGTTGCTTATATTGCTAAAGATCTGTTGTATGGCAAATAAGTCATAAGACTACGATTTTTAAATGTTATCATACCTAAATTAAACAACAGTTATTATTTTTAATTAAAGGGACCTATTATATGTACATCAAACACAAAGATTTATTAATATGAAATTCGTGATTACAAAACAACCCTTATTTTTAAATGACTTTTATAAAATTATTCACACTAATTGTTATAAAAACATTTAAACGCGGTATTTTAATACCGAGTCTTGTCTAGAATAATCTCCGTATTTTTATAGGTTTTTTGTAACAATAGCATTTTCTAGTAGCACTTATGTGGTTTCGTTTACGTTGAACAAAATGGCAAAACTAATTCATTTGGTTTTTCCTATCTCAATAATTGCTGCTCTTTCTACCAATGAAAGGTTAGAGATGTCCAAATTTTTCTTCATTTTTATCATCTTGGTCATCAGTCTGATTTTCTTGAGATCATGATGATGAGTTATTTTTGTATTATTCTAAGTAAATTGCATCATTTTATTGTTGTATCATTCCAGATGAATCATTGTGGTCATCATTATAGGTGAGTCATTATAATCATTTCTGACGAGTTATTATCACTACGAGGACAAAGTGAAAATGCTAAACATAAGGTGGGATATTTTAAACTTTAATTCAAGTTATTTGAGATATTTTTGTTTGATAATACAAAGTAATTGCTGAATAGAAAATTCTCGGGCCTTTCCACAGCATGGGAAATGCAAACGGCATATTGTGTAAATCATTTGCTCGATGCATTAAAAGTCTTGCACATGTAAGACAACAAAATTTACGTGTTCAAAATTTTTTCCTAGTCTTTTACCTTGCAATGAAAGTAAAAAAAGATATTCTTACATGAATATAAAATTTTATGTGCTCTGAATTAAGACTAAAACTGGCGCAAATACTAAAAATAACATATTCAAGCATCTATAAATAATAACATTCCTCGCATCCAAGTACATAAACATAAAACAAATTATGTCTGCTACAAATCATGTATTTATTAATGAAATTAGCTCTAATAAAACTCAGGCATTTTTAAAGAATAAATTCATCGTAACCATAAATGGATTTCTACCAAATAGCAATAGCAACAATGCGAGATATAGAAAGCATAGATCTCAAAACTGAAGCATTGAATATATTCCTAATACTTATAGAATTATTGCCCTTACGATTCAAGATAGTGCACCCTATTAACCAGAATATGTTTAAACTAAATCTACAAGCATTATATTAGGTAGAAAGCAAGCAATTAAGGAACTAGGAAGTCAATTTATGATTCGAAACCCTTCTCTAACTGTTAATACTCAGGTAGCTATGAATTCAATCTGCAAGGCGGTGTGAATAGCCAGTTATATTTAAAGACCATTCGATTCATCTTGTGAATTTATATTGACTATTAAAGCTAAATATATTATCAAATATATCAGTAAATACTATACTTGTTGGCTTATAATATGCATATGTCTTACAATTGAACCGTTTTTCCGAATTAAAATGTAGAGTTAAATGCAATCTAGAAGATTTTGTCTAGACGTCCGTATTTAGAAGATTTATGAGTAAATTAGATCCTGATCTTTTAATTTTAACTAACTCTGATGCTGTGGGATTATCCTGAGAAATAACGAGTAGGATTTCCGATCTGAGGGAACCTAGAATAGAAGATTTTATTTCTATGCCGGATTTGCACTGTAAATCAAAGGCTTGAATGTCCTTTCTTACCGGCTGGAAGTAAGAAAAGAAGTTGCGAACTTAACGGAGGCTGTCTCTAGAAGACTTTGTTTAGAACAATGGAGATGCAAATTAACAGGAACCAGTTGCATTCTGGGTAATGCTGAAATTGCTAAATGTCTACCGTCCTAGTTGCAAACGATCCCAGGTCAAAGGTATTCGATGCCTGGTATTCAAAATCAACCAACTACCTGCTGTTGCAACCAAGATTTACATGTAATCAAAATTGAAGTTTAAAGGAGTGGAATTAAAAAAGCAATATCCTACTGTAGGTGGAATTATTTTATTCTATGTAAGCTCCTGCAAAAAGTCAGCAATATCACAAAAAAATTAAATGGCTAACGAATTTCAAGTCTGCATATCAAGTCTAATGTCAAATTTTAATTCAAGTCTGCATGCCATTCAACTAGAACTTTATCTAATCGGAACCTTAACTTTGGGTTCAAAATAAGAGGAAGTTTTAAATATCAATTTAAAAAATCCTATGCATTTAAATAAAACGAAAGATAAATTTTAAAAAGTCTGAATCTATTTTGATTAATATTAATATCATAAAAGTAAATCTAATCGAGATTTAATTATAATCAATATTCTGTAAAAAATAAGAAATCAATTCTTTTGGTGGTTTTTTTCTATTCGTGGCTGATAATAACATATTTAAATGCATCTGTCGTTGATATAATTGTTCTATTATATCCTGTCTATAGTGGTATAGAACCATAAATAATAGTAGGAAAAATCGTATTTATCTTGAATTCGAATCGAGGAGCACATATCTGATTGAATTTCCCACCTTTCAAAGAGATTTTTGTTCTTGATCTAAAGTAATTTTTAAAGAAAAGAATAAGAAAATAATTGTGATACTTGCTAGCATTGCATAATTTATTCAATACATTAAAATTCATATAATTCGTGTATACTTCATGTATTCTTATATTTATTTAAAAAAGACGGTGACTGTAAAATTAGGTAAGAATTTTTCTGCTTTTGATTGCGAATAGCATCTTCCATTAAAAGATAATTATCTATAATAACACAACAAACGGGAATAGTTGGATATTTATGTACCTATCTCATTATAACTACATCACCAATTTTTTCTGATAATAAAAATTTTATTACGTGAATTATTAAAACATAGAACTCAATGAAAGTTTAAAGTTAAAGCAATTACTAAGCAGTAAATAATTGTATCTTTAAACAATTAATAAGTCTCATTAAACCTTGAGGAATAATATAAATTTGATAAATATCAAGCATTTTCATATTTATGTTGCTGTGGTTAATCTTGTTAGAATCTGAAAAATATCAGATATATTTTTCCAAATTTAAATATTTAACTATTAACTCCTCGACATTATAGTCCATAGGAGGCCAAAGCCGTCTGCCTACTGGCTGATAAAAATTTGCTGGCTAGGGTTGTCACCCCTACGCCTAACAGCCACGTTAGATAGGATGCTAACCGGAAACCTGTGACACCGAGCGCTAGTCACAGGCCATCTGGCCCCAAATTTAACTATTTACTTCCCTTATTTATTTCAGTATTCAAAGTTTCAATATCTAGCAGGTGTTTAAAATATGCTCCATATTTCATATATATATGAAATAAATAAACAAAATATATAATAAAATATATAAATATGAAAGCATAGCATATGTCCAAAATAAGCATTAAATTATTTGAATGTTGTTATACGAAAGACATCTTTTCGTTTTTAATTTACTTCTTATTAATTACATGCACTTACCATTCTAATTTGTTTAGATTAAAAATTGCATCTTTTCTTGTAAAAATATATTCCTTTCAACAAAGACGCTTACTTATTTAAAAAGATATTTACGACGACGGAAATTGCCTCTTAAAATACCTGGTAAAAAGAAAATGATTTTCTGCACTCAAGAGCTTTCGAATGGCGATCTCGAAAAGAAACATTTACAAAGCAACAGCTTTGAATAAGAGAGATAAGCTGAAAAATGGGGCTTCAAATCACAGTCTAGTGAAAACTTTCCCCATAACTTATTCTTCAAGAATGTTATTCTGCAACAGAAAACATAAAAGTTTAACTGGATTTTTTTATATCGCACCTACTTTATTTAAAAAGATTTGCTAAATATTTTGAAACATTTCTTCTGAATTTCAAAGCCTTATTTAAATTATTATGTATTTTGTTTAGAGTGAATAAAATTTTCTGACGCTAATAAAATGCACGAGAGAATAATTTTACCTTGCAATAAATAAAGAAAAACAATATTTACATATGATTACGAAAATTTTGTTCCTAAAATTTGATAGTAAAATTCAAATAATTTTTATTTACCCTATCAAAATATTTTTTATAGCATTTTCCAGAAATTTATTTTAAAATAGGGTAACTTATTTTATATACGAAGTTATTAATAAAATAAATAAATGTGTTTGAATTTTGTTGCTAACAAGGATTTTGATGTCAACATCAAAGCTTACTCAAATAAAATAAATATGGACAAGGATATTAATAAACAGTAATGCTTTTCATTACAAATATAATAGCAAGTTTATGTAATTTAGATTAACAATTATAATAAATAATCTAATAATTATTAACATTATTTATTATTTAGGAATAAATAAAATGAAAGACTTTTAAGATTTATCAACATTTCTAAAGAACTCTTCAACTTACTTTTTTACATATACATGTGAATGCAATCGGAAAAACCACAAATCATTTTCTTAAGAATTAAATGTTTATTTGACAAATTTTTGTTTTTTATTTCCAATGACAACGCTATACAAAAATGGGAAAATACAAAGTAAAGAAGAAAATGCACACAAAAGAGTTCAACAAAGTTGACCGAAGTCATTGCCTTAAGCGTTATCTAGCTTGCTAGTATCTCGCCGTCTCAGATTCACCATGAAGTGTCAAGTAACGTTGGAAATCAGCTCGATTCATTAGTTCTGCCAAATCACAAAGAATGCAAATTGGCTCGTCAAAATTTCCAATGCGATGTATATGTTCATTTGGCTAGTTCTTCTTTATTGAGATAAGTCACCAGCTTCCATTGCAATACATACAGGCCAACCGGACGACGATTAGGATAGCAGCGAGAGCTCATGCCGAAAACTGTAGACCACTTAGCCGTATAGAACGTTGCCCAAGGTGCACCATTAGGAGGTAGGTTTACATTGCATTCCTTATTTGACAAAATAAAAAGGGTAATAGTACCTGACAAGATAAACTGTATTTACTCTGGAACCTAAAAGGTCACATTCTATTGTAAGCGTCAGAAAAAGTTGGCTAACCACATTTGAACTTTTAAAAGTTAAAAAATGAATTACCGAAATCATAAGCTTCACAGTCCCATTAAGATCTGAAAAGACTCCAAGTTAAAATTTCCCATTTCATACAGACAAATGAGCGTCGTGCACTGTCTCGAACTGTGCACTGGTGTCATGCATATTCTATCAGCTGAAACAACAGCCTTCTAGACGAGAGCGGCCTGATGGCCAATTGACTAGAGCTCTGGCAGTTGGTATCACAGGTTTCTGGTATGAATCCTGCCTGTGACATGGATGTTTTTTGGTGGTTTGGAATCCTCGTAAAACTGCAGGTCCCGGTCTAATTAGCCTAAAGTGCGCAAAAATTTTCGTAGACAAACCAAAACCAATCCTCCTGACAAGATCTACTATGTAGTCTTTAGGCATCGCGTAAACCATTTCGTATGCTACGATTATGAAACCGAATCACTGAGAACTTGAAGCATGACTTTCTGTTGAGCCATGTACAAAATTTAGTAAATGTATAATTATTTTGGTCTTCCTACTACACAATTTATAACTTAATTTATTTTTGTTCTAATGCAGCTGGAAAACACTTAGATAATTGTCTTCAATGCTTTAAGGCAAGCGCTGCACCGAAGTTACTCACTTAGCACTACCCAGGAGGTGCGTGTAGCTTGAAAGATAAGCTACGGACGCGGAGTGATAACACCTCCCGCAACGCTCTACGATCATGTTAGACCGGGACCTACGGTTTAAAGTGTATTCCGAACTACAAACTTCCATGGCACTGCCGGGACTCGAACCCGAAACCTGTGGTACCGAGCGCCAGTCGCTTGGATATTCAGGCCCACAACTTCATTTATATGCATTCTTATAAAATTTATTTTAATATTTTTCATGTTTAAGCATCAAGCAATTCAGAATTCAAAGCTAGAATTAAAATTTTTGTTTTAATTTTTTTAAATACTTAATTAGAAATTTTTTTCGGAAAATTTTTTTTTTTTTTTTGTATTATCAGTTTTAAATAAATCATAAAAGAAAGCATTTACATTTGTTTAATTTACATTCATTTTTAACAACAAAAATACTTTTCATAAAAAAAAAAAATTCGCAAACGTCATATAAAAATTTGCATGAATTAATAAGAAATTAATCCCGAAAGCGAAAACAATAATTCTTAATGCCTGCATTACGACGATTCATTATTATTATATTTTTATTTGCTTTTAAAACGTAGCTGTTTTGTTGTGCAATTAATTCCTGTAAAAATGTTTACCATCGAAATTTTTTCAATTTATTATGGTTTTAAGGCGTTTAAACAACAATATATTTATAAAAAATGTAAAATTTGCTCAAATTTATATACTACTAATTTCATAAGATTTTTAATGTAAAGAATGATTTTTCATTTGCTTTACAAAATTTAATTCATCTTGCTGTTTTTATACTTTTTTTTTCATTTATTCTTTCGAATATATCTTGTTAAATAATTTCATAAATTTTTTAAAATTCACTTACTCTTTTATTTGCTATCTTTTGAATTTTTTTTTATTTATTCTATTTATATTTAAAAACTTGAATTCTGGAAATATTAGTCGCTTTCTTAATTTTTTTTTCTGGCTTTCGCTACTAGATTTGTTTTGCATATTTAAATCAAAATAAAATTTCCCGCATTTTTGATTTAAGAATGAAAGAAAAAGAAAAAAAATATTCAGACATAATTAAATTGTTTAGTGCTTTGGGATTAAAAAAATTATTAATAATATTTCAGTAGTTAAGAAAGAAAATTATTTCAGAAATCTGTTTTCTTAATTTCAAAAAAATGCAACGTATTCAATTTATTTTGAATAAATTAGTTTTGCTTGAGGGATTAAGTAACCATTATTATTACAGAATGCCAAATTTCCTCAGAAAAAGCACAAAACAAGTTTGATAATTTTAAGAAATTTAAAAAAAATAAAACATTTCGTTTTTATATTTAAAAAAAAATATTCATAACAGCTTTGTTAAATGCTTGATTTCAATTGGGGTGCAGTATAGCAGTTTCCTGTGATGCAACTTGGTAGGGCTGAATCTGCTACATACCTGCCATTTTAATAGCGAACGGTACTAAGTTAACTTTCCTTTCATTTCCAAATAATAACAACTGCAGTTAAAACACTTCATTGCAGCGTTTGTAATTGTTTAGAAAGTTTAGTTCTGAATAGATTCAACTGATCGAAAAGCAAATTATAATAAACCACCAAGTAATCTATTTCATATTTGCCATTCTAATAGTGAACACTACCAAAGTAACTTACCTTTCATTTCCAAATAATAACAATGGTAGTTAAAACACTTCATTGTAGCGTTTGTAAATTTTTAGAAAATTTAGTTCTGAACAGATTCCATGACCGAAAAAGCAACTTATAATATACCATCAAGTAATAATTTCTATTTCATTAACTAAGATAAAATCCATTTCATTCAGTGTGCATTATTGTTTTCCAATTACATAATCGTACAAACAAATTGATTATATTCTTTTTAATATTTTCAGAAGAACTAGTTTATTAGTTTTCGGTTAAAATAAATATTTCTTAACAGCATTCTTTAACGATCCATTATTTACACCAGCTGATACTTACGCTCTGAAAAGAGATGTGAGTGATATACCATACTTTTGGATCGATATAATCCACGTCCTTACTGCGTATCAACAGAGTCCAGGATCGACACCAAGTCTTTGCCACGGTTAATTTATCGGTAGTAATCGTTGGGGATCATAAAGACATCGCTGTTCGTCAAAAGACACTTAATAACACGCGTCAATGAGCAAATGTCTCCCGTGTTGATATATGTTTTTAAAAGAGGGAAAAGATGTAGGCGTATTCTGAACTTTTATCCACAAAACTTTCTTCTTGTAATCTTAAAACATTTTTTTTTATCTTATGCACTAATTTTTATTCTAAGAAGTTTTCACTTCCTAAGCAAAATGTTTTTTTTTTTTTTTTTTTTGTAATTTTATTTCTATTTTGTGATAAAGCAATTTTTTTCTACCGTTTTACAAGTTTATTTCTTCTTACTTTTATTGTAGTTTACAAAAAAATATTCATATTAAATGCCTTCCATATGCTAAACATATATCGTCAATAATGCAAAACGCGTTTCTTCATATCACACAAATTAAAATTAATAACATATATACTCATCTGTATCACATATTGCACATATCGTACATGCATTGGTGGAAAATATAATACCAACACCAAAAAGATATTATTACATGGAGTGAAGATAGTACAACATATTTATTTTAATGAAATATAAAAGTACTTTATTTCAATAGTGAATATAATGTATGAGTTGTCATATGTAAAATATTATGGAACTACTTCTCGGTAACCCATATAATCTCCCCATAATTGGCTACAGGCCTGAGCACGTGTGTACATGTATCCAATAGTGCAAATGCTGGATATCATTCTATGGGACAGCTATACATTCTTGTTGCACCTCTTCAATAAGATCAGCAACAGACATAGGGTGACTGGCAGCTCACTTGGTGATAAATCTGGTGATCATGGTAGCCTCTGTAGAGTGATGATATCTCTAAGACTACGTCAAAATGCAGTTAAGCTACAGTGCTTGGGACTCTTATGCTGTAATAAGCCTCTAGCAATTCTATTCATGAACAGTATCACAAATGTTCTTGTATGGTCCATCATTCTGAGATATCACTTTCCAATCAGGGCCATCCGAGATAATAATAAGGGAAACATATGAAATATCTCCCCAAATCACACTGACAGGAACTGACAGCTATGTCTATGTCAGAAAGTACTCGGCAAAAGCTTATCAAAAGATATTCTTACCAGTAACTAACCATCAACAGCACACACACAGAACCGGCTCTAGTCATTGAAAGCAATTACATTTCACTTCCTTTTCTTACTATACATTAGATAAGAATGCATAAAAATACCCCTGCAAAATGTAAAACTTATACAGCATTTAAAATGTTTCTTAATTTTGCAAACGTTTATATGAAATTTACAAATCAGTAATAAATCAATAACAAATTTTGATGAAAAAATTAGGCAAAAAAATGTTAGTACATATGTTTAAGGAAGAGCTATTGTTTAATTGTCCACCATCAATTTAGGGAACCTTCTACAGAATCTTATTATTTCACTTAAAAGGAAAAAGCTTGAGTAAGTAAGCTTGATAGAAAGCAAGAATGAACAGCATAGTAAGATTGACACATTTTGACAGATGCCAGTTTTATTAAATTATCTTATTTTCATTTCTGTCAAAATATATTTTTACAAAAAGGAAATTGTATATACCAAACGCTGAAATATTCTATCTTTTATATAAATATATATAGAATGTACTGAATAATGCATTAGCCAGCAAAAATTTTTACAAGCAAGAAAATTTTTATTTTTATTTTAAAACTATTAAAAGTTCATTTAATTTAAAATAGATTTTAATTTTAGAAAGACTAAGTAACATTTTTTTCCTTCAAATCTTAATGCAAAATATCATATCATAAAGACTTGTGATGTTTCTATTATTATTTGCAAGATTTTAACTTTAAATCAAGAAATTCTATCTATATAAACATTTAAAAACTACAAATTTTAAATTCAATACTTTAAAAATTATTTTTAGGCTATAAAAGGATATTAGAGTTATAAAGTTTCAACTTTTAAAAATTTCAAAAATAAAATTTGATATTTTGTGGGATCTGTAACCAAATATATTCTGTAAAGCTCGAAGAAAATTTGCCGATATGCAATTTTCTGGTAAATCAAGTTAGATGTTATGGCCGCTTGCTAACAGAAATATTCAAGATTTGAGTTTTGAAAAAATTTCATTTTTTGGTGACATTTTTATTAGTAATGTAGTTTAGATACTGTTTTTTTTTTACACTTCAGTTTTTGAAATTTGCAGTAAATGACCCATAAAAAGAGATTAGATATCGATTTACTATTTACAATAACATTGTTTAGTAGGCACTTGTGTATTACTTGAATATACAATCATGTTAGAACATGCTTCATTGAATTATTCGCATGAGAAAAGTCAGAATTTGAAGTGAGACACATATGAGATATTGTTTTTAAACGATAAAAGAACTTCGATATTTAAATGATATTTAAAGATGACAGTTTGCTTAGCTTGCTGATATATATATAGTGATATATATATCAGCAAGCTAAGCAAGCTAAGCAAAAAGATATATATATAGTGATATATAAATATATATTCTAGGGAAAATAAAATTTGCAATATATTCAAATAGAAGAAGTGATTTATTTAAACCACAGATTTTAAATGGATTTTTAAAATTTAAAAAGTTAGCATGTATGAAAAATAAATTAAAATTTCATGGAAAATGAAGAAAACAAATTTTTTTTTCAGAATAATTGTAATGGCAGTATGATAATAAATGCAATAAAAATAAAGATATTTAAATTATTAATTTTTGTTTAAGTGATTATATTTATGCGTTATTTTTCTAATGCATGAAATGATATATAGCATTTCTGTTATAATTCATATAGCTTTTTAGTAATTTGCTCCCAAAAATTAAGGAAAAATCCCAAAAATTGCAATTACATGACCAAAAAAGAACGTATTCATAAAAATTACGTCATATTAAAAGTTGCCTGATAATAATATAGGTAAATTAGAGGAGCTTTAACATTATTGTGCAAGTGACGGAAAACAAACTTTAAAAGCGTCTAAACTTTTGCAAATAGAAATTGTATTATGAAATTTCAAAATAGCCGTACTTTACGAATATATGAACTTTTAAGTTGTAGCCAAATTTCATTACTGGACATTATATATCTGAAGATTTACTATAGAGCGACAGTGGACAAATAAAAACTTTTCGAAGTCAATCCCATGCATCAGGTTAATTGATTGTTAGCTCTTCTAAAATTTATAGACTATAAAATGCATTTCTAAAAATAGAATCAGCTTCTAGAAAATACAGCCAAGCAAGACTTAGAAATACAAATGCCACAGATTATGTGCAGTTAACTGTAAAGAGGCATAGAATCATTACACCAACTTACCTAAAATCATTTCTTATAGCAGCTACTGGAGGGCTGATATCCATATCTAATGTGCGCAAAGTGCTTTGCGTAGTGATATTGAGTGTGTGTTGATATTGAGATAAAAAAGTCATACTAATACTGGGTCTTGAAGTTCAGTTTAGAAAACCAACGGAACGTTTGTGGTTATCTGACAGATATTTATATAAAAAAACGAGATTTTATTTTCTGTTGCATGATGAAATACATGGATCCAAAGTTGAAGACCTATTTCCAATAATGTATTTTTACTGATAGAAATTTTAAAATTATGCGCAATATTTTGGCATTTCGGTATTTTTTATTTAGAATAATGGATGGTTTTTTTTTATTGTTTTCGAATACCCGGCACTTTGATCTAAGTTATTCACAAATGGAACGATTGAAATGTAGCAGATTCATTGTTATCGGGGGTGTTACACTAAAGACCTGCAACATATTGGCGCCACAATTTTGAATGAGCAATCGCCCTGTACTTGCACCCTTATCCACAAGCCCGTTGGAAAAGGTTTTCCTCCTATGGATGCATCCCTGGCATAGACAAGATAGCTTTCAGCTCGTCTCTGATGGCCAATTGACTGGTGTTCTAGACGTTGGTACCACAGGGTTTTCAGGTTCAAATCTTGGCTGTCGCAGGGAAGTTTGTTAGAGGTTCGAATCCACGTTAACTGTAGGGTCCCGATCGAATTAGCCTAAAGTGTGCCAAAAAATGACCATAGAGCGACAAACCAAACCTCTAGTTAGTTTCAAATTCGACTTCCTTAGTTTAGGATCTCAAAGTGCCGTCCACCTGGCCTTGCTATAACATGTAACATACATAATATTATATATGTACATATATAATATTATATGTATATATATATGTAATGTAAGATCTCGGATCAATTTTTTTGGCATTTGAAAAAGACATTATGTGATAAATGTATAATAAAAACGTTACATAATGCAGTAATAAAACGTTATATAATGTAGTAATAAAGCTTTACATTTGCATTGCAAAATTAAAAAATGTGTTTTCTTCATTCTTCTACAAAGTAATTTCAGCAAGAAGTATATGATAGATATAAAGAAATTTCTTCAAAAGAACAGATGTAAAGTTTGTTTTCCAAATTGATTTCCGAAATATTCCCTGCCTGTATAAAATCGTGCGTGTACTTCTCTACAACTTGTTTTCGAATCTAGAATTCCGTAATGTTATCGGTAAAACACATGGCACGTTTTGACTATTATCGAATAATACATAAGGCATGAGAATAAAGCAAAAAATTGAAACAGAATGTTAAAGTAGCTTGAAAATAAAAATATTAAAATCTTCGACTACAAGAAATGTAGCATTATTACTTTTGCACAACAATATTTCGAATTCCTTAAATTTGAACTAAAATAAAAGTTTATTTTAATCTGAAGAATAGCTGAAGTAAACCAACATATTACTATATCGCATAAATTATTAAACATGAAGGAATTTAGGAATATGTTTTCGACAAAATAAAATTTCTAAAATAATATCGTTTAATTTCAGAAAAAAAACTTTAAATACTTTATTTTTTATTTGCAATCTTTTCTGAACTTACTCGTTTTATTTGTAATATAGTATGAGTGTGAAGCATCAAGACTATGAGTACTTTCAAACTAGAAACTTAAAAAAAGATTCTACATGTATAATATTTTCTGAGATAAAATTATTACTTATGTTAAGAATATATTTCCTTATGAAATAAGTTTTAGACATGTAGATTTTTAAATTCAATGTAATTCCATTATTTTGATCACTATTACATTTAATTTTTTTTTCTAATTGATTGTAAGTGATTATTTTCTGAATTTGAAGTTTAAAAACAATGTTTTTTCACGATATAAATTATTTTGTCTTTATCTTATCTCTATAATGTATTATTTTACT
Source organism: Caerostris extrusa (assembly GCA_021605095.1). Classification (NCBI taxonomy): domain Eukaryota; kingdom Metazoa; phylum Arthropoda; class Arachnida; order Araneae; family Araneidae; genus Caerostris; species Caerostris extrusa. Next base: position 45,887 of record BPLR01007905.1, read on the forward strand.
TTAGCTTATAAATATAATAAATTTATATAATTAATTTTACTTTTAGTACAACAATATAAAAAGGATTGTTAATTAGTAATAACGACGTCACTTTTAATTTGCCTAGATTTTAAGTACTTTACATAAATTTTTATATTAATATTTAATGTGGCTTATTGTTTATTAAAATTAGATATATTAATTAAAATAAAACTCTAATTTGATAAAAACATTAACAAAAATTGTGTAATAAAAATATTTCCCAAATGTGTGATAAAAATTTGCACCAAAGTGTAATAAAAATGTATCACAAATGTGTAATAAAACTTTACACTAGCATTTTAATATTAAAAAAAGTTCATACTTTATTTATCTGCAAAGTTGTTTTTCTAAAAAGAAGTATGTAATATTTATTTATAATTAAATTTCTTAAGGTAGTTAAGAAGTAAACATTGTTTTTTAATCACATGTGTAATAAAAATGTTGCATAAAGTAATAAAATCTTATTCTCCTTTTTAATGTTAAAAAAATCTCCATTCTTAGAGTAAAATTCAAATATAAAATAATTAAGGTTTTTTTATTATTATCATTAATTATTATTATGAGACTACAAGATATATAGATAAAGATGTAATCAGATAATTATATGGGTTTTTTTTTCACTTATTGCCTTTTAAACAGGGAAAAGTAATGAAAATTTTCATATTTTCCAAATCAACATGCAAAAACGAAAGGTATATTACATTAAAAGAAAACATATATTTTTATATAAATACGTTACAGAAATTTTTATACAGATATTTAAAACACTAAATCAATGAGTTTTAGAAACATAATGCATTTTAATTAGAAAAGTATTTTTCATTAGAAACTTTTCAGAAAACAAATTATTTGTACACTTTTATTTATTATTTTTTTTTTTAATGTTTAATAATTAATATGAAAGAATTTATAGAAACATTTTCACGACGTATATAATCATGCGAAAAAAATTTACCGTAATCATTCTACAGACTATATGTGATGTATTTATATAGGGAGTGTTAAAAGAAATGAATTTCACACCAACCCCCAACATCTACACCACCTTGTCTCGAACATTACACCATCAATCAGTGATATCACGCGGGAACAGTGAGCTGACATGGTTTCCTTAATCATTGATCGCATTGAAGTCGCTGTTTGCGAGACTGCATATAGTGCATTCTATTATATGACAAAGATGGATGTTTCCGTAAGAAATATCTTATTACATATTGCGATATTCAGTTACCTTTCTGTACTTCTTTGGGAAGAGTGAATTTTGAAACTCAAAGGAAATTGGTTTTATAAAAAGTCAACACAGGATTTTTTTTTTTTTTTTTATATTTCCTTGTACACTTAATTTAAAATGAGTTGTTTCTGAAGAGTTGGTTTACTTTTGCAATTACTTAAAAAGAAGGTTTTATTAGAAAATGTTGTTCATGTGATTAAAACTTGAATATAAATCTTTATGAAGAAAACTCCGCTACATTTAATGTCGAATTGAAAGGCTTTTTATATGGTAATTGAATTAATTATCATCAATGAGTTATGCCAAAGAAATATTGAAATAATTCTTGAATATAAATTGAAATAATATTATAATATATATATATATTATAATATTATTTCAATTTATATTCAAGAATTATTTCAATATTTCTAACTTCTTGTGAGGTAGGGCCTGTTGGTAGAGTGACGTGTGTTCTAGAGCTTGGTATTACAGCTTTTGAGCTCGAGTGCTTGCCGTACCATGGATAATTGTGACTCGTAACCCACTTTAAACAGCAGGTCCGGGTCTAATATGGCTGTTAGGCGTAGGGCTGACAAACCTACCCCTTAAAATGAAAACATCTCCTGTCTCGAAATCTGCCCGTAGGCAGACGGCCTTGACCCGCCATGTGGCTGTTGCACCGAAGAAGATATAGTATATTTAATTAGTGTTATTAGCATTTAATTTTTAATAAATAAGTAAGTTTAATTTAGAATTAATCTATAAATACTTTAAACTCCATGGATAAGAATCTATCTTTGATAATATTAGCAATACTAAACTTATTCAGTTACATATGCTATGACAATTGAACATAGTAATTTTTATAAAATAATATTATTATTTTACAACTGCTAGTTGGATTTCTTGTAAATACAATCTCTAATTATTAACAGTATTTATTTTGAGAAAATTTAAACTTTTGGGTAAAATTAATTACAATTTTTTTAAATTTATCTAAGGACTTCTTAAATAATAGCCTAATGTCAGTTAATTATAAATGTCCTCTGAATATATTGAATCTGAAACACTCTTTTGTGCATGTGTTTTTTAAATTGTAGTTGAAAAGAGAAAATAAATAACCTGAGAAACCTATGTAGATAACGCTTGTAAAAAGTAACTTCAAGCTTTAGAAAAGTTTAAAGCAAAGTAAATATTAATATAGTGTAACAGTTCTTAACAGGCTCTTGGAGTTCTCCAGCCCTGAGGGTCATTTTTCCTGTAAGAAGTCAGAAAGACATAACACGGTGGTTTAAATAGGTAAGAGATTGAATAGGTGGAATATCAGACGTGTAGATAGAGGCTGTGGTAGGGAAATATATAAAAAATTACATAAATATATTAATTTTTTAATTAGTATCAAGGATGTGATTTTATATTTCAATTATTGAGTTATTATTAATATTGTAAATGTTAAAAAACATGTGATAGAAAATTTAAAATATTGAAACATTTGTAACTTTCCCAGAAAAAGAATCAGGATATCTAAAATTAAAAAGCATTTATTTTAATTAGAATAAAAGTATTTTCATTTTTGAAACGATTATAAATAAGCAATATATTAAAAGTATAAGACATTTTGCGGTATTTATTGTAAAATATTTTATTAATTAATGCTGTAAAAATAGTTTTTCCATTTAATAGTTTTAAATGCATAAAAAATAGTAATAATAAAAGTTTTATATCTTTAGTACAATTATCTTTGAATTAATAAACGAACATACAAATTAAAACACTTGCCACGTAACTTTCTTGTTGAACATTTGTTATTGGAAACACAATTTATCATGTAAAAAGGATTTATTTCGGTATAAAGGAACTGCGTAAGGTGAAATGCATTTTAACCAAGAATCCTTGTTCGAAAATTAGAATAAATCTGCATCCAAGGTTTGTAATTACGGAAGTAGCAGTTTTATTTATGTTTAGTCTGCAGCAGTATGCAAACGAGATGCTGTTTAAGCATTCTTTGAAGCCACCAGGGAGTTTCAATGAATTCTGGGAAGTTTAAAGCTTTTGCCGAGAGGTGTGGTTGGCATCACACCTTATTCATAGAAATTCGCCATCGATTGTTTTTCGCTCGGGTGCTTGTATAATTAAACTCTTTGATGTTTTATGCTTTCTGAAGATTGTTCACGTTGATTCCATTAAGATACATTCATAAGGATATCTTTATTTGGTAAAGCATTTAAATTCTATTAGAGAATGATTTATTTACTTTTCATGCAATGATAAACTAATTATAGTCATGACATTAAAAATATTGCAAAAATGCTACTTTTCTGAAATGCATAATTTCTTCTTTTAATCATTATCACTAGCATGTGATTTATTATTATTTTGTTAAAAAATACACGTGAGTTAATTTTGAGTCTTAAAAATATAAGTGTGCTAAACTAAATTTCAAATATTTGAAAGATCTTTGGTCATTTATTTCCCTAATAAGTAATGCCACAATCTAGAAACTAAAGAAGCAATTAAATAGTGTTGTTTTTTAAAACTAATGCATTTGGAGTCAAAAGAATTATTCGCAGAAACATTAAAATAATTGTTAAGCTGTATATTTTAATATTATGAAATAGAAAAAAATTTGTATGTTATTTCTAATATCATATTAAGACCAGAAAAAGAAATATTTAACTATTATTAACAAGTATCGTTTTTCCTTTGATAAATCTTAGGGTTTGCTAATTTATCTCAGAAATAAATAAAAAATATAATTTGTTAATGGAATGTATAACTTTTTGATAAAAGAATTTTTTCGACTAATTAGAAATTAAAAATGAAAATAGTTGTGTAAACAGGCTTGAGGGTTTACTTTTTATATCATTCAATTTACATAATAGCCTCCTTATTTCGAAGCTATTTCACTGCAATTCTGTTGATAAATATTGTACAATATTCTGATTTGTAAAAAAATATTGTTTAACATTTCTTTCATTCATATGTATGTAATTAGAATTAGAAAAAATCCATGTCTCTAAAGCATTTATGGATCATTTAACTACATGTATTTCTTAATGTATATATCATTGTTTCGATAAAACTAAAGAACAGCTCATTAGTGTTTTGTTTTTTTTCCCTCGAAAAGAAAGGAAAAGAAAATAAACTGAAAGAAATTTTATAAAGGTTTAGCTTTCAACTGACCTTGTTACAGAGAATCTTTTTCCATAATTACTAAAACAATTAAAAGCGCTTTCAAAAACCGTTACTAGCTTTATCAATGAAATCAAATTGATATGCAAATGTCTAAAAATAGTAAAATTTGCTCTTTGCAAAAAAGAAAAAAATGGAAACAGTTCAATTTGGCTTTTTACTTAATCAAAATTAAATTTATATCTCAAATATATAATTTCCTTAGCTAAAAACACTCTGAAGTTCGTTTTATTTATTTTTAAAATTAAATTACACATGTTCTCAGTTAAAAAACATGTACCGAAAAATATGTTGCGCGTGTTTTTTCTGTATTTAACAAGATAAAAATATAGATTCTTCTGAAAAGCACAATTTTTTTTTTTTATGTAATCACAGAATCCCATAACATAGTCTCTAGATTTATCAAACCGAAAAGAAAGCGACTAAGTGAATATGGGGCTTTTTCTGAGAGGAAAATAGGACGCCATAATCCTCTTTAAGCTTATTAAGGAAGTCCTCAACAACAGCTGTTTCTCTGTCAAAAAAGAAAAGAAAAAAAAAAGACAATGTTTCCTGGCTAACAGTTTTTTTTCTTTTCTTTTTTTTTTTTTTCATTATTTTATTGCTTTTGCTTCTCTCTTTGTAAATTTAAGTATTATCAACAATGTAAATAAACATTAAAAATTATTCAGAAAAATGAATTTTTCTTAAGGATAAAAACAATTCATAAAAACTTGGATATACAAGTGCCACGCTCAATTTGTGTAATAATTTCATGGTTTTTTAAGGGACACAGCATTGATTTTCCATTCATTTATAATGATATAGATTTTACTGGCAAAATATACATTAGAATTTTTGTAAATGAAATTCATTTCCATTTTAATTATATGAAGAGTATGCAAGTATAATTTTTAAAGAGTTAAAACCTGTTTTGAATGTTGTTTATTTTATTTTTATATTTCATACTTTTCAACTAAAGTATCTATGTCATTTATTGTGCAGCTTTTAAAATCTTAATTGAAGGCTATTATCTTTTAAAATCCAATTAATTTTCATATCAAAATAAATTAAAAACATCAAAACAAAGTTATTTATTTTTTATCTTTCGTAAAATCAATGTTGTTAATATAAAATTTATTATTTCCGTATAATGATTTGCGTCTCATGGCAATAAGACCTATATAAATCATAATTTTTAAAGCATGCACAATTTTGCCTTCTTCAGTGACACTTGTATATTTTATATAAAAAAAAATACCAAGTTTAAAAATAATGTTTTTCATAATTATCTTTCTCATTCACAAATATGATGGAATTTAAGATGAAGGTTTGGTTTAATTTTACATATATTTCAGATTTACAAAATAGGTTAATTAAATCTTAGTAAATAAAGTGTAAGTTGCTTACAAATATATTGTTTTAAATGTTTAATAGTAATTAATTATTACTTCAATAAATACCATATCATCTTCTTCCATGTGTTGTGAAACCAAACATAGATCTAATTTGCCCAAATAATATTAGGATAAATATTATCTCTTCATAAGGACTACTTTATCTCTAAATACACAGATGTAAAATATTCTGACCAAGATATCAGTATTTTACATCTGGATAATTTTTAAAGCAGTGAATTATAACAGATTATACTTGAAAATGCTTCGAGAAAATCCTCTTTTTATAACGATGCTTATTTTTTATATAAATATTTCAAAAATCTTTAAAATCATAACCTTTTAAATACGTCACTGCATGATGCGTCTCTGAAGACCCATATCAGAAAATTCTATGTAAAGATGATTAAAACAAGTAATATAAAAAAAAATTTAAATGTCAATTCTACTTTTTTTTTTTTTACTATATTGAGGAAAAGTCCTTTACAAATAAAGTTGAAGTTTTGCTTTTACATCTGGCGCCATCTATGGGTATTCATTATTATATGCAACTTAAATTTAAAAAAACTAAAATTAATTAATTAAGTTTAATTACTGATTTAATATTTGAAAAAAACTGTATTAACAACAAGTGTCATCCACTACAAGTTCAAAAAAAAATGTATTTCAACTTGAGTGGGTGAATAAAGAGTACTTTATTAACGATTGAAAATTTGAACAAGATATATATAGGGAGAGTGTGAGCTAATAGAAGGAATTGAAAAATCTATCCTAAATTGGATGACATTCCTTTTAGTCCCGTAACTCCAGCCTACTTTACTGTTTTTAACTGCTAAACCCTAGGACATTTCAGAAAAGAGAGCAAATGGTTTATGATACCACATTGAGAAAATCTTTCCAAGTATAGTGCATAAGCTTTTCTTGCCTACTCAAATAATTCCTGTCTAAAAATATGATTATGCTCAATTTCAAATTTTGTTGAACATTGTGTTTCCAGAACACAAATCCCTTTTAAGGTCATAGAGGTCAATAACATTGTTGAGTATTTTTTTAATACTTTCTCAGGTTATTGAGAGGTATTTTGCATACACGGCATTTTTTAAAGAAACAAAATATGGACAGTAAAGGAATAAAGATTTTCCACTTAAAGAACAAGAATAAAACTTTTATCTTAAAACAACTAAACATTCTCAGATACTTCTCAATTTAATTAGAAACATTTTCATTGTCATAAGGTGATGCATATTTTATCTTTGTAAAAAACTTACTGCGTTTTTTTTTTTTCAAACTCAAAACTTAACACCATAGGAATAATGTTTCCTCTAAAAAAGTGTTGTAAAAGCTTGGCCCCTGCTCAGACACGTACGCATCGTATCGACGCCGAAATGTAAAACTCAGATTCATTTAATGTATCCTAGTAATATACTTTTCAGCATGAGCACTAAAAATGTATTGTAAAATGCATGTTTATGCACCATAATTTTAAATTCCACAACTCGTAAAAGTGTTCCTGTAAAAGATATTTTTATATTTTACCGCATGTCTCTAGGGTGATTCAGAGCTACTGTTACCAAATAAAGATTACTGTTCAAGTTACAAGACTTTGAAAAAAATGTACTTCAGCCCCCCCTCCCCCTCCTCCCCCCCTAACATCGCAGAGGAATACTTTATTAAACTACTGCAAAAAATAGCTATATAATTTTGTTTGCGTATTTAATTTCCCTGTTGTTAGAATTATTTTACTAAATTTTGTCTGCTACGTTTTCAAACTATTAATATACATAATATAAAATATTTGTGTAAACACAAAAAAAAGTATTTACCATATTAAATTATGTGTTCTTTATTATAAAATTGGTTCAATATGTATTTTTTAAAAGATATTAAGATATTAAAAGCTTTAAATTTATTTAGTTTAGTTCGTGTTTCTCATTTATTTATTTCTTTATTTCGTGTGAAAGATGTTTTTTTATATTTTACCGCACGCTAGGAGGATTCAGAGCTACTGTTACCAAACAGCGAATATTGTTCATACAAAACTTTAAGAAAATGTACAAACCTTCTCACTTTCGCAGAGAAATACTTTATAAAATTTCTGCAAAGAATGACCAAATAATTTTGTTTGCGTATTTATTTTCGCTGTTTTTAGAATTAGTTTACTAAATTTTGTCTTTTTCTCTAACTATTAATGTAATATAAATAAAATATTTGAGTAAACATAAAAAAAACAAAGAATTTACCATATGCTAAATAATGTGTTTTTTATTATAAAATTAGTTCAATATGTATTTTTAAATGTTGTTAATTTCTTAATTAATTTAAATTTTGCAATATTAAAATTTCAAAAATAAAATTACTTAAACTAAACAAATTAGCTATAAGTATACGCTATATGTTTTTATTATAGATTATTTATTATTATGGGAAAAAAAATATGTCATTATCATAGAAAAAAATAGAAGGAGTTTCACTGCATTGCATCGTAGGAATAGATTGATAGACCTTCAAACACTATAGATATATAACAGCGCCTTTTCGGTAAAGTTTTTTACTTCAAATGGATTTCAATTGCTGTAGTTTTCTACACTTTTCAGTTGAAACCTTTTCAAGTATGACTTATGATCTTGGAAAGAAAACAAGGAACTGCTTTTTCAGAAGGCTACTCAATTATACTTAAGAACTCAAAAGAGATTTACTTTTCAGAAAATGGTTTTACGCATTGATAGAATGGTCGAAACATCTGTCTGTTAACGATAAGAGAATGTGAGTAACCCAGTTAAATTCTTATCAGATCAAAGGTGATACATCAAATTTTTAAAAAGCGTTGCTCAGAATCGGTTTTCCTGATTTTCTGGCACAAAGAATTTCTAACAGATTGAAGTAAAGCAACACATTTCAAAATAAGATAATATTCCTACTTTATTCATTTTCCTATCTGAGCGTTACCTAAAATTTTTCAATATATTTTTTTCTTACTTTTCCATTTCTTTTAGCTCTTCATAATATAGCGATTGTGAAACAAAGCAGATTTAGTTGAAATAAAGAAAAATTATTGTAAAAATTGATATGATTCAAAACGATATGAATGAGAAATATGATTTTGGTAAATCAAAATGAACAGTTAGTTTCCAAAGATTCAATCAAAATCTTGAAATTTTTTTTTGAAAAGATAAAGGACAGACGTAGTTATAATTTGAAACAATTGAGTAAAAGATATTGACATATATATATTGATAATATGGACATATATTGATAACTGACTAAAAGATATTAAGTGATAATAAAATGTTTTGATTTAAAATTTTAGGATAGAATTTTTTTTTTTTATATTTTATCAAACCTATTCTTGTATTACATATTTTTAAAATAAATGTCTGAGTAAACATTATTATAAAAATATTGATTTACTTCTAAGTGTTAATGTTAAAATTTCCCTAGAATCTTTAGACGGACAATCTGAAATCTTGAAACATTATTAGTTCCTGCAAATAGGTGTTCATGTTACAAAAAAAAAATAAATACTATTAATTTTTTAAATGTTTCATATATCATCAAATTGAAATAAATAAATTGATTAATAGGTTATTTATTATTTACTAATTTTTAATACAAATATAAGGCTGTTGAAACGTTGGGAGATATATCTGTATAAACTGATTCAACAGACATTTATATTGATATATATTTACCAAATTAAAAATATAAACTGCAGAATTGAGTAAATGAAAACTATGACCTACCCTGGTAAAACAACGATAATTAATCTATAAGTTAGTTTTTGCTTCAAAATGCGATTAAGTACTGTTATGTTTCGAAATAATCGCTCTGGATACAAAAAAGTTGAGTTCATTTTTCAAAGGTTAAATTCACTCAAATGCGGCATTCTCAACCAAAGAAAGCTTAAGAATCTTAAAGGCAAGTAACTAAATACACCCAATATATTTGCTATCTTTAACTAAAATTATGACTGGTAGTAACAAAGCTATTTACGTAATTTTATTTATTTATTTATTCTGTGCATTTTTTATAGGGCTTCTAATATTTATGTAATTTTTTGTTTATAAAAAGCAAGACTACAAAAATAAATCCAAAACATTTCAATGCTATTCAGTTAGTTCATCAGTAACTATTAGGATAGTACTATAGTAATGTTTGCCTTAATGGTTCTTTTCTGTGGGATAAATTAATTCAAAAACTAGCTCATCTAAATATTGTGAATTTGAAAATTCAATAACGTTTTACTTCATAAGACACTACATTGAATTATGAAAAACTTAAACATTTTGCACATCATCAACAGCTTATGAAAAAAACTTGATGATTACATTTAATTTGTTTTTGTTTTACCAATTTTTGATATATAATTGTATTTTAATAATATTTAAAATAACATTATGGTAATACTAAAAAGAATGATAATTTTCATTTATTTAAATAAATAGCAAACATTTTGCATAATACAAGACATTAACTTTAGCATTCGATTTCAAATATTAATTGTCGCCTCTTAAGAAAAATGCTATCTAAATGTATGATTTGCTTAAATTCTTTTCTAACAAAGGAAAATAATTGAAAGAAAAATATTGTATCTCCTGAATAAAATATCCCATTTTGGTGCATTGCATTTTAAAAGCAAAATCAATAGAGGTACTGCTCATTGCGGAGCGGCGATCATTTGATGAAAAGAAAAGCTAATGACTTCCTTAATGATTCAAGATCATTTTCAAATAACTTCGAAGACATTCCATTGTTCCTAAAAGGGCATTTCACTGCTGCAATGAAATACCTTCCATGCGTAAATTCTAAGAGAGGGAATAAATTTCGGCAACAAGTGAGATCCTTTTGCTGATAACAGATTTATATTGGAAGAGTAAATTTTAAGACATAATTGCTCTATAAGAAGTATTTTTGGAGACCTTTTGTAAGAAAGATTTTTCTTTTTTTCTTATATCATGATGTATTAAAATGATTTTGACAATAAAGAGAAAAAAAGGTTTTATTAGGGTATCATTAAGGAAAACGTTCTTTTTTTTTATTAAATTCCATCTATTAGCTCACGCTCTTCCTATATATATCTTACTATATATTATCTCCTATATATATATATCCTTATATCTGATTATATATCTCCCTATATATATTATAGGTCTATGTACGTATGGTACATAGCCTGCGATCTAATTTTTTTTTTTAATATCAATGTGTTAAAAAAATTATCAGCTAAAAAGGATTGTTTTAAAGCGACTGCTTTGGTTAAATTAAACCTAAATATTTATAATAAGTTTATTCCAAGATTAAAAATACATTGTAAGATATTGATATAAGAGGCTTTTAGTTTAATCTAATTGTGAATATTTCATATTTTAAAGTTATGCTCATTGGACATTTAAATATTTAATGCATTATTAAAGTATCTTCAAGTGTTTTAATTGTTTTAAAAATACATTTTAATTATTCGAGTACTTTAAAAGTTTGTTTAGGACTTTTTTTTTGTTAGTTATGATTATTAAAATAAATATCCTTCTATTAGCTCACACTCTCCCTATATATATCTTGTTCAAATTTTCAATAGTTAATAAAATACTTTTTATTCATCCACTCAAGTTCAAATACATTTTTGAACTTGCAGTGGATGACACTTGATGTTAATACAGTTTTTTTCAAATATTAATTAAATTATTAAATTTAATTAATTAATTTTAGGTGTTTTTAGATTTATGATGCATATATCTGCAAATAGATGGAGCCAGATAAAAAAGTAGGAATTGACTTAAAAAATTTTTTTTATATTACTTGTTTCGGATGTTTCATATCGTCCGCATCTGCCGCAACCTTGGCTATTATTTCCTCGTAAGAGTTCATGGTCGTCTGTTGCAGGAGGTACATTTGCAAGTGGTTGAGATCGCGCGTTAACACTTGGCCTGGTCATTATGTTGGAAGGAAAAAGGATATTTCA